>PVKB01000532.1:205076-364826 GCA_004027205.1 Ctenodactylus gundi
CGCGAACGTCATCTCAGCACAGTGGAAATCTGAGGCAGGAGGATTACAAATTTGAGCCTAGCCCGGGCAACCTGGAAACTTCGTGAGATCCTATCGCTAAATCAAAAAAAAAAAAAATAGGTTAGGGCTATAGCTCAGTGAGAACATTCTAGGCTTGAACCTTGCTACCACAGAGAGAGAGAGAGAGAGAGAGAGAGAGAGAGAGAGAGAGAGAGAGAGAGAGAGAGAGAGAGAGAGAGAGAGAGAGAGAGAGAGAGAGAGAGAGAGAGAGAGAGAGAGAGAGAGAGAGAGAGAGAGAGCAACCGAGGGGGGGATAGACAATTTTCTCCTTAAATAAATCAACACAATCTGAAAACCCATAAACTTTTCCTTTGAAAAAAACAGTAGAAAATTTAACACACGTGCCTGAACTAGAAAGAGGGGTATTGTACTTATGCAGATTAGAGCTAGGCTACTGAATAAGACAAAATTCTGGAAAGAAGTTTAAACTATCTGCAACCTTCTGGATGACCCCAAGCAGTTGGATTAAACAAATAAGATCCCACGACGTAGCTAGAGCCTCCTGCAGACTCCTGCAAGTTCCCTGGAAGACTTTAGTAGCAGCAATTCTCAATCATTTATTCATTCACTCAAAAATATTTATCAGCATCCACTCTGAGTCACACCCTGCTCTGAGTCCTTGAACTGCTGTGCAAAACGAATTATCCTCATGGAGAAGGGAAGGCCAGGCCGTACACAAACATACAGATCATATGAGAAGATGAGAAGCACCCAAACAAGGGGGAAAGCGGGACGGCAAGAGCCACTTTGGACTTTACTAAGGATTTTGAGCGAGTGACGGAGTTCACATGGTCAAAAACACTCCAACTTCAATATCTGGCTTCCTCTTCCTAAAATGACCGTGATTTCTACAGTTCGGAGCTCAACCACTCACCAACCTCCGGGATTTTTCTTTTCTCCTATTTTCGTTCCCTTTATCTGCTTCCTTTCAGACATCTCTTCCCTGTTTATGATATGTCTGAATTCATCCAGTTCTTGTTTTCACTCTCTTGACAATCAAAGCTCTCAGGTTTCCCTTCTCACCCCACCCAGCCTGAGATGCACAGCAAGTCCCCGCAGGCTCTGGGTCTGCTATTCACCTCTGTGCCATTCCTTGCTCCATCTTCGTTCCTTGTGTCTGTACTGAGCCATTGTATTCTATCTGAAAAGCCAGCTGGAATAAAGCCATTTGTCTGAGTGGTCCTGTTTGCACAGTGGCTTCTTTCAATCTAGCAGCAAGAATTTTGCTTAATAATATTTTATACAAAATATGAGAAAGATTTCCACATTCAGCTTTTTGCTAAGGTCATAGTACATACCCTAGAACAGAGCACATGCCCAGGTATATGTGGAAAAGACATTCTGTTTATTTTAAAAAAAAAGATTCATTTTAGGAAGAACTATTAGCAAACACAACCGTTAGGTTTTAACAAGTAATTTTAGTTGTCGGTGCTGGGGATAATGAACCCTTCTCTTTAGCTGATCACTGGAAATGGCCGAATCATTATAGATCTCAGTAGTAACTAATGGTCCAAGACAACAGGGCTTGGCAAATGAGTGTTTTATAGCTCAGTGGCTCTTGGAATGCAGGCTAGACTATTCAGGTATTTAAGTGTTATCCAAGGCCTCCCCAATTGAGCAAATGAGTCTATAATAATTAAAATACTGTAAACACGGTGACACAGTTCCTGAGTTTTCAAAGAGATCCTCTTTATTCCTGCGGGCAGGAAATGAGCTGTTGCCTTGTTAGGAAGGCACCGTTTCCATTTAGAAGCAGCCCCCAAATCTGGAGGAAGCGCCTCCTTTATGAGCACAGGGCCTCACAAGTGACCCCTTTGGCAGCTACCCAGCCAAGTCCGTGCTGGGGCCAGGCCAGCAGGGTTCCCTGTAGCCCTGAATTTGAGGATCTCAATTTCCAAGAACAATCCTTTCATTTCCTGTGCCAGGCCGTATCACCCTCTGTGTAAGAAATCAGTGCTCTGAGGAAATAAACAGTAGTTTATATTTTCAAATGGTTGTAGACATGCATTCTCCATGTAGAGACGTCATTCTCCTTGACAATTGTAGTGGTTGCTCCATTTGCCTAAGAGAAATTGTTCTTATAATCTTTTCTGGAGAGAGTCAAAGAAGCAATCTTGATCTGTAACTATTTTAATTCTGGACAGCACGTATAGCCATGGAGGGGAAATTTCTACTGCTTCAGAAAAAAAAATACAGAACAAAAGCTATATTATTAATTATAGCTCTGAAATACTTTTGTTGACCTTTTGCTAAGAGGATATGAGAACACTAAACTAAAGTCTAACAAAATGGCACCAAAAGGAGGTCAGGCAGTGGGGTCGGGGAGTTGCTTGTTGAAGTTTAATTAGTTGTAGCTCTGAGGTCTGAGAGAACCTACCTGAGTAGCCAGAATAAATTGGCTTGCAGGAAATAGGGGAGAAAAGAGGAAAAAAAGCAAAATACAAAACAACAACAACAAAAACAAGAAAAAACCTTCCAGGGACTCTTTCAGAAAGAAATGACCTAAAAAAGGATATAGTTGATTTTTGATTGACTGTTTGAGGAATGTCAACTCCTAAGGGACCAGGTTTGTGTCTTTTTTCATTAATTCTAGAGTTCAACTAGCCGTAGGCAGTTACCCAATAAAGATTTAAACCATTCATAGAATCAGAGAGTGATTGATGCTCAGGAGGCTGGAAGTCCCCTGCCTCTAGGAAGGACCTGATTCACAAAATTATAAGTTTTAGAATGTATACACATCTATTTTTTTCCTCAAAAGAATCCAGATTGAGACATTCCAAAATTTTGTTTAAAGGGAAATTCTCCCTAATAATTTTCATTAGATTCTCTCCTAACTTATCAAATGTAGAAGCAGAACATCTCCTCAAAATTATTCAAGTAGTATTTCTTCGTTCCCAGGAAGGTCGTAATTAAGGTCTTCTCCTCAGGATTCTCAGGCATGGGAGAAAAAAAAAAACCTATGTCTTTAGCATTTCTTCGCAAGACTCTTCCTGAAATCACGGAGAGCGTTTTAAAAATGGCACCTTTACAGTTTTTTCCAGGTTCTTCCCCAATACACTTCCATTATCAAATTTATGCTTTAAGACATCCTTTTCCACTTAATTTTTAACAGAATCCTTTCTTCTGGAAGATGACTTTTCTTGTCTTTGATTAAGTGACTAGTTTTGACAAGCTCAGGCAATTCTGGGGGGACTGAAGGAGTTACCAGGAATTATAGTGCCGGAACGAAAATGCTCCTCACAACTGTAATGAGTTGGTTACCCTAAAATCAAATCCAGTGTGCTCTGACTGGTAGGAAGATGGGAGGAGCCCAGGGGCCAGTCACTCACTCTTAACCCTTGCCATTACTGGTATTTCTGAAGCACTTCATGGAACTCCCAAAGCGTCAATGAACTCAGAAAAACATCCTCAAAGGACCGTTTTGAAGAGTGTAAGGCATGGTCATCAGCAACAGCAGTATTGCCATTGGAGATAGGAGAGCACGTGGTGCAGGGCCAATAATTCAGTGTGAACTGCCCTATGAGTTACAGGGTATTTTGCAATGACGCTGACTTCTACCTACCAAATGCCAGGGGTACTCTCCCAAATGTGGCACCTCCCAAACCTCTTCGATGTTCTCAAACCTCTCCACCCTCTTGTGCTCTTGAGAACCACCGACACCAAGTGAAAATCCTCTCATTCCTGCCAGGATGGAACTTACTAGGTGGATCATAAAATGAATGTGATGGAGCATGCCAGCGTTGGAAGAATTAAAAAGAGTGCAGAACAATCTAGAAAAGTAGCCTGGGGAAGAAGCAAGTGGGATGGGATGGGATGGGAGTAGAGAGCAGGGGAGGTGAGAAGACAAATTCTTGTGTCAAGCATTTTTCTGTCATACTTCTGCTTCAGACTTTTACAAATGTGAATATGCATGATCCGAGTCACAGTACAGAATCATGTCTTATTATATGCCATGGTCCAAAAAGCTCGAAAAACTTCCGATTCCTTCATGATGATCCTATTTATGTGTATTCATTCATATTAGGACCCTTCATGCCTTTATACGAGTAGCTTAAATTTACTTTATTTTGTTTTTGCTTTGGGGGAATTCTATTTTCATATCCCCCCCCCCCCCACACACACACACATTGTTGTTTTTCTTAGTATATGTTTGGGATACATAACTACATTCAACTTGGGGAAATGGTGTGTGCATGTACACTGTATCTTGATCATTTTTTGTCTGTCCTACCCCTCTCCACTCGTCTTTTTCATTCCCTTTCCCCAGGTCTCCTTCCTATCTCCACAAAGTCTACCTTTCTCATTCCTATCAGTATTGTTTTGTCTGTAGCTTACATTCACAAAGTTTGGATAATCCCACACGAATTGCTTCCATACCTCTCCTTGCTTATTTGTGTCTATTTCTCCAAATTTTTGACATTGCTTTGAACTTGATTTAGGTGCAAGAAACAGGTATCACTGACACATTTAATACCCATTTACTCTTCCTACTGTCCGAGTTGTTCACTGCAGTTGCAGGGGCTGTCTGTGAACTCTTCTCAAGGTGAAAGCTTCTCTCCCTCGGCAGCACCATTCCTTCATGTCTCCCCACGTTCGGTGAATACAGGAGGTGCTCAAATCTAAGTCATTTTTCACTCTATGCTTCATTTCACTGTATTTCTCCGAGCCACCTACTCCTGAAAAGAGTTAGTCCGTGCGTGGTGTTTTGCTGTAAATCAACATTATTCAGCGCGTAGCTGGCTTTTTGGATTATGCACAGACCACACCTCACGGACACAATGGTCATAAACCAAGCCCCAGGGGAGTCTGACAGAGAGCCTGGTAAAGAAATAGCTGACAGTTTAGCCTTGCTGAAGCCGGGAAGACTGCAGGCTGGGTAGATTTGCAGGCCTTGACTAAGAATTAGTTGGGCCATTAGAAGGAAATTATGGTGGGTTTGATTTTTAGTGGAAATAAACCTTGCCAGTAGTCCATCAAATATCATTTGTCTTTGTCTTCCATTCACTTCTGGTCAGGAAGTAAAAGTCAGCAAAATGGAAGGATTTGTGATTTTTGAATGAGGCTCAGCATAATCAGCTTGGGCTGGGGTCACTGTAAGGCCAGAGGATAGGAATTCTCGGGAGCTTCTTTTCCCCAGTAGTTTCCATCACACCCTAGCTGAGCACTGGAGTGGGAGCCAGGGGAACTCAGGCCCTCCACCTCCCTCATTTAGTCTCACTGGGGGTGTTCCCAATCGAATGGGGCCCTTCCACAATTCCTATGTTGAGGTCCTATGTCCAAGTACCTCAGCATGTGAATTTGTTTTTCAAAATAGGATCTTTGATGATGCCTGGAAAATAAACCAAATATGAAAGGTTAAGTATCATATGGTATCTCTCATATAAAAACGGCAAAATGTAGATGATTAAAGGAAAAAAAAATGTAAGAGAAAGGGTAAGAAATGGGGAAATGGAACACTCAGACATGAGCAGGTGTCTTGGGAACTGAGGAGAGTAATAACAGGGTGCAGGAGGGAAAAAGGGAGGGGGAAAGAGAGTAGCACAAAAGAGATGTTTATGGCAGTTTCCCAAGCAATATGTAAATCATAGTACAATGAATAGATAGCCAAATAAAATACAAGAAATAAGATTGTTAGAAGGATAGTTAAAATGAATCCATTAAGGTAGGTTCTAATTCCACCTGACTGGTGTCTACCAAAATGGGGACTTTAAAGACATGGAGGCACAGCTATCTTGCCACAGCCCAAGTACAACCAGACATAAGAGAGTAAATTTTAATAAAGAGTCTTCCCGGTACCTTCAGATGGAGCTGGAGCTCTACTTACACACTTATGTCATATTTCTACTGTCCAGTACTGTGAGAAAATATCTTTTTGTTCTTAAGCCAGACAGTTTGTTGTACTTGGCAAACTAATGCAGTGGGAAATAGAACTATTTCTACCTCATAACCATGTACAAATAGAGACATATCCCCCCCACATGACATATAAACACATACCCCATATACAGTACTCGCATGCATACCCTGGCATTTTCATTTCTCTTAGTCATCTGTCTAGTCAACTTCATTTCTAAAAGATCTCAGCAAGAGAATTCATTTCAGATCTACTGAAATCAAAATTTTCGCAAACTCACCCCAGCCAGGTTTGGCGTTTTTGTTTTTGTTTTTTCAAGATCCTTTGATATTCAGATCATATTGAAGAGTGAGAACCACTGTTCCACATACCCCTGCCTTTTGAGTGGTTGCGACTGGAACAAGGAGGAGAAAAGAGGGAAGTTCTTGAAATAAGCAGCCCAGAGCTTGACATCATGGAAACACGGCCACGGGAGACCCCTGGCCTGCCTGTTGGGGGATTAACAACCAGAGCCGCAAAGTGGGGTAAAGCATTTTGAGCTCCGTATGGGGAAGAGAGTGGCAAAGGAAGGATTAAGAAAGGAAAAGGAGGACACAATAAATCCAATTAGAAATTATTATGTTCCAGACACACAGTCTACTCGAAGTTTCCAGCGGCAAAATCAAGATCACTAATAGAGTGTGATTTCTATTTGATGTCAAGACTCGAAGAACTCAAAGATGATAACACAGTGCTCACATCAGGACCAGGAGACCATACAGATGTGGGCTTCCCAGGACATGGGCACATTTCCATACCAACCTTGTGAATGCACAGCAACTGCAGCTTCAGATCAGATCTAATGCCAGTTTCTGGATTAAGGATAAATAAGGCAATGTTTGCCGGTGTGAAGCTCTTAACCACACTTAAATCTCCTACCCATAGAGCTGAGTTGTGAGCGGTTACTGTTTATGCCTGGGGTGCTATTCAAAGTTATACGCCCTGTGGATGCCGGATAAACACTGGTTCACTATCTGATTTTCGCCCTGCCATGAAAGCTCAGCTCTTCTCTATTTTCTATAATCATGTTGGATACACGGAGCCAAAGAAGCACCAGGGTGGGAGATTTCTCTCACCTCTATCGCTCTGCCAGAACTCCCACCGCTACTTATAAATATGCTGATCAAAACCTGCATCAAAGAGAAGTTGCATTTCCATATTCCCAGTTTCCTTTATGATCAGAGAATGGATCAAAGAGAACACACATCTCCACATTCCCATTTTTCTTTTTATTCTTGATTTAGAGTTCAGAAAAGACTTGCCTCTGGGAATAGAACACACAACACAAAGCCCATTTAGGGCAACGTCCCATGGAAGTTAGAAGTACAAACCTTTTCCAGGTTTTCCCCATCCTTACTTAAGAGATAGAAATACGTCTTAATTCTTTTTCCTAATATATTCTATCTCATTCAAATGTGGTAATAACCATTTTATGAGTTGACACCTGAAATAAAGTATTGCAAGCCTTAATATAGCACATGATGATCTATTACATTTTAGTCATAATGTCTAATTTAAAAATAATATTAAAGATTTTGATTGTACCTTAGATATAACTGAGAAATGAAAATGAATTTGCCTCTTTTAATTGAAAATGTTCTAACATCTATCTCAAAAGTGACTCATCCCTCGGTTGCCTAATTGATGATGACTAGGTTAAGTTTGAAAGCTTTAACTGTTGACTTTTCTCTCAATATTTTCATGCTATTTCTTTCTGTTTTAGTTTTACAGACCCAGAAGTAAGAACCCATACTGTGAACATGAGTAATTTCTCTAACAACTTAATGTGCATTAAAGAAATTAAAGTATGCTGTTGTATTTGTTTGAACAGCTTACCTAAGATTATAATAATGATTGCGCTTCCCTTCTGTGAAGGTGCTATTGACCCTAAAACAATCTTATTACACATTTTCAAAAAAATGCCTATGCAGAAAAATAAAGAAGCTATTTGACTTCACAGTTCTAATTAGATAAAGGGCTCAGAATAAATTTCAATATATTAAACAATTTGATTCCAGAAATAATTAATTGACTATAGTAAAATGAAATAGTTTCTAAATACTTAAAAACTTTTCATTCATTATATTGTTAAAGGGATTACTAAACATCTCTTCCCAATTGAAGGAAGGAACAAAAGAAGGATGAAAGAAGGAAGAAAGGAAGAAAGAAGGAAGGAAGGGAGGGAGGAAGGAAGCCAGTTGGTCCTCAGAGGCAAATTGCAACTAGCTGTGTCAGGCCAGTTACATCAGAATTTTCCAAAGCATAGGGTTTTTTTGACAAAGAGGTTATTAAATATGACTGCATATGATTTCAATTCTTCTACTTTGGCAATAAAATCATTCTCAGAACATTCATGAAGTTTTCCTTTTAGATCTTTGGTACCAGCGACACTAACTTTGAGAGTTAGCATTTCCAGAGCTCTCTTACATTCCTTCATGGTGCTAAAAAAATTTCCAACTTTCACAAGGAGATTTTATAACTCTCCCGTGGGCTCAGAGTGGAAAGTTCCATGATCTGCAGACTATGTGTTACCTGCTAGAGTACAGACTTTAGAGAGAACCTCTTGCTTCATGTTGTTTTCCATTTGCCATGTGGAGACTCAGCACTGCATGGCCCCAGCGAAGCCCCAGAAGCCTGCCTTCTTCACCTGCACATCCAACAAACACAGCCTTCCCCCAGTCCCCAGCGCAAGCAGCAGCATCATGACCTCTCTGATCTCTGCAATTTCAGCACTCCAAGCCACTCATTCTTGGTTAAATCTGTCTCTCCTTATGTATTTCAATAGCTGTCAATAGCATCACCTCAGCATTGCTAGGCAAGTCCTCTTAGAACACGTTAACACAAACACACACACACACACACACACATTGACCATAGACTTGTTTTTTACATTTCTATTGAAGTGTAACTTTCATATGGTAAGGTCTACAGCTTGATGCATTTTCACTGAGACGCTGTGAAGTGCACAGACTCACACAGATGCCTCCCCAATACCCCTCAATTTCTGTCATCCAATTTTTCCTATAGATAAACATGGAGAAGAAAAAAAAATTCCATTCAACAGTGGGCCACATTATGGCCACCTATAGTTGCTCCCGATTTCTACAACTTCTTTGTGTTGTCCTCTTTCAGGAACCCTGCTCCAATCCTTTCGTTTATTTCTGTGTGGAGCAGACTCTATTCTGGAACATAGTAGGAGCGGCAGATATTACACCATTGGATACTCAACCTCTGCCTATCCCAAAACCACTCCTCCAGAGTGCATTTCTGATAAACACCAATGCCTCTTACTTTTTCAGTGCCTTATTAAGCTATCCTACAGGACCCCGTAGAGAAGAAAAGAAGCAACTACTAGTTTAACGCCTGCAGTTCAGGGAAACCTAGCACATACAAAAACAATACAACAGCAATCAACAATTTTAGCCAGTAATAAACATTCAATCTTTATCTTATGAGTAAGGTGGACAGAGGCTAGATGCCGTGCCTCAGATTGCTGAGACAGTAAACAGCACCAATAGACTCTCTAATCTCAAAACTTACACGTTTCCTTTTTTTCCTTTAATGTAGTGCTTTTATTCATTCACTCATCGACATTTTTGAAGTCCTACTATGTTATATGGTATACCATGCATTGGAGATGCAACCGTGAAGAAAGAACAATGCCTCTGCTCTCAGGGGGCTTACGTACTACTATGGCATGGCAGTCAAAGTATTAGACAAATGAGATGTATAGTGTCAGTAGATCGTGCTTAGTGCACTGGAGGAAAGTGAATGTCAGAGAATGCGTTAGCTATGACAATTGCAAACACGGCGGCCAAAGTTGGGCCCCGCAGGAAGAGGGGAGAGAAGTCCTAAAGGATACAAGGGCACCACCACGTGACTTTCTCAGGAAACAGCAAAGGCCAAAGCTCTCAGAGAGACACAGCAAATGGTCTCGTATGCTAGGATGGGGTGAATGGGGGGGGAGAAAGAGGAAAAGCCATAGGAAGAGATGCCCAAGACTCCAACAAGGAGCTGTTGATGTCTAGGTTGGGTAAAACCAGTAGCTTGTAACTCAAAATTCCTTTCTCTTTACTTGCAATTATGACTATGAGGGAGATAGAGAGATGAGAACTGTCAATATGTATATTGTTAGAAATCCAGGTTTTATGGTTGTACAAACCACTTCTGAATTACGCTATGAGTTTCTTGAGAGCAAGGAATAGTTCTTATTTTTCATTGCCATTTTCCTGAGATTCCAAAATATTATTCAAAAGACAGAAAATATATTGCCACTTCTTACCTTTTGTGCCCATAATGTCCATGGCACTAATCTTCCTTGACAAATGCTAACACGTTCTCAGAACCCTAAAGAACTAATTAATTATACTTCAAAGAATTTCTGCATATCTGTTACCAACTTTTCAGTTGTATTCACAGTGGTAATCATTCAATCATCCATCGAAAATATTAAAGCCTAGCATTCTTCTCCACAGAAAATTTCTGGCTACATAACATCAACAACAGTGCATTATATTATGAACCACACACATCAACAAGGGTGGCAATACTGCAACTGTGTGATGCGATTTGCAAAACAGACATTCAGAAATCAGAGAATGATCTAATGTTTCATTTTTTAGCAGCCATTAATAACATGGCTGTGAATTGTAAGCACAATTCACACTCATTGCCGTTATGCTGTGCTTGTGCAAACAGGAAAAAATACACCCTGGATGGAAGCTTCTAAGTCAGATATTCTTAAGTGTAATCCAAGAACCACAAATCCTTCATTTATGTGCTTAATAAACATGTGTTGAGCCCATACTATGCGCCAGAATTGTAAACATAATGCTGAGCGAAAAAATGACATCGTCAGTGCCATGACGGAAGGTCCATTAATCAAATTGTCATATAGCTGACACCATAACCAATATTGTAAACAAAATGGGCATACACTCAGAGAGCCTATCAGGAAGAATGTGACCAGTCAGCTGGAGAATGATCGGAGAAAATAAAGCTGGAGCTGCAACCTAGAGTAAAATTAGGTAATCAGCCAGGCAAAATATTAAGGAATAGTGGTCCAGAAAGGGGAAAGGGTTGGCACAAAGGCCCTGTGGTAAGTGGAATACAGAAGGATAATTGAAAAATATGGCATGTGTTAAATTTAAAGAATTATTACAATAAGAGACACATTTCCATTAAAATGTTCTCCCCACCTCCAACACACTCCTGTCACTCTTGCCATTTCTGGAAGTTCCCTTTTGTGAATATCTTTATGAGATTGTGATTTTAAAAAATACATTGCATGTCACTGCCAAGCCCAGCCAACAAAAATCCAAGATCTTAAAATATTATGGTATGTCCCCATCTACATCATTCATGAGATCTAGCACCAGTGACTTCTGGCTGCTCCCCAAAGTCAAAATGACCACGAAAGATAAATGTTTTGGACTGAGTCAGGATATCACAGGAGCCAGAGCGGTACAAGGAAGAAACTCACAGAAAAGGATTTCCAGAACTGCTTCAAAAAGAGGCAGAAGTGGTGGGATAAGTGTGGTCAAAGTGGGAGGGTATTTGGAGGAGTCTTAATGCCGTATGTGTTTTACTGCAATTTTTAAAAACAAATTCAAATCTACAAGAGATTTTTCGATCATAGCCCCTGTTGCCGTGGCCTAGAGACGGTGCCCTCATGCGCTTCTCACGGGAAATGTGTACGAAGCAGCGAGGAGAATCCCGGAAGTAGCGTCTGGAGTGACAGCTGATGGCGCAGGCGCGGGATGACGGTTCCCCGCAGTCCTTCTTCCCTCATCTCCGCCCAGGCTCGACTGTCAGCTCCAGGGGCTGAATTGTACTTAACAGTGGGCACGCTACAGCGGTTGCCTAATGTCTTCAGGGACCGATGCAACGGGGCTCAAGAAATGAACAGCCGACAAGGCCCATCTTAGAGAATATGTCAGCTGTTCAGAGAGGAGAGAACGGAAACAGGAAGTGTGGAAGGTGGACCTTGTGGCGGCAGGAGCAGGTTCGAAGGAAGAGCTCCCTGTCCCGCCTCGGTGCCAAACGCCACGACGCGACAGTGTCTATTGTTCTCACAAGAGTTGGCAAAACATGACTTTTTCGGAAAAGCCTATAATCAGATCTACTATTATGACTCCTTCTTACAGCTAAAATTAATATTTTCAGGAAAATGGCTGTGATTTGAACGAAAAGGCTATGCTGAGCGAGTTTTCACGTACCCTATGGAGTCCTGAGTTATTTGAATGTTACTACATTTTGCTAATGGACAATCGCTCCGATTTAGCTTAGAAAGTATAGAACAATCAGTGCGAGAACTACTCAGTGATCTCAGTCTTAAAGTTTTTCTGCGTGATGAATCTGAGACCCTGATGATATTTATTCATTACATTTTTAATGATATATCAGGTTACCATAGCAATCCTTGTTCCCTGGAAACTTCTTCCTTGCAACACACATTTATTGTGTGCTGCATTAACAGACTGATCCTACTGTTCGAGCTGTCTCATTAGCTCGTGTAATCTCAAGCTATTTCCAAATGTTCAGTAGTAACAATATATGAAAAAATACTTATTTAGGGATAGCATTTATTTAAGGAAACAGATCTCTTTCAAATGACCTTTTAACTAGGAGGCTTTCAATGACCTGCGAGGCATGCTATTTCTGAAATCTTAGCATAATTGAAGGTTTATGTCATTCAATGTATGATTAAATATGTATTATTATAATGTACATCAACTATTTTTATATTGTACTTATTTCTCCATATAGATCATGGTTGCTATTAATTAGAAGGTTTTACGAATTAAACAATGTTTCAAAAAGTATGCTGAAGTACTAGGCACAATTACATGGTGATATGATCTTATTTAGAAATAGGGTCTTTGAAGATGATGGGGTCAGGTTAAGGTGAAATCGCGAGAGGGGCTCTAACCCAGACTGATGTTGTCTTTGTAAAAAGTGGGAAATCTGGGCACAGGAGACAGACATACGTACAGGAAAAATGATGATGAAACGCAGGAAACACCATGTGATGATGAAGGCAGAGGCAGAGCTGTGCTTCTACACGCCAAGGAACACTGGGGATTATCAGAAACCCACCAAGAGTCATGAACGAGATGTACAATGCTTCCTCTTACACAGCTCACAGAAGCAGCCAAACCTGCCAACACCTTGTCACGGACTTCTAGCACCCAGAACTGTGATACAGTGCAGCTTGTTAAACCTCTCATTTTGTGACAGTTTGTTATTACAGCAGACCTAAAAAGTTAATGAAGAAACTGAGACTAATAATTTGTATCCTCAATTTCTAATTCAAAGACTTTTACTTTTATCCAGAAGTAAAAGAATCCTTTAGCAGGATCTTCTAACCCTTAGTATATTCACTTGTTTATATATTCAACAAAATATTAAGCACCATATTCATCAGGCAAGACACTGAGCACATGGGTGAATGTCAAGATGGAAGCACAAACCATGAGCTCTACTCTCCCGTTTAAGCCATAACTTTCTTGTAGATTCTTGCTGTTGTCTAGGAAAATTTATACAAGGTGATTTTCATACCTTTTCTCATTTAGGCTCCAATACGAACCAGAAAAGGCAAGTATTATTGTCAATTATTTTCAGGAAAAGATCAAGTCACTGAAGTTCAAAAGTCTGAGTAAATTACGAAGGACCACAATGGCAGGAAGCTCTCGCGCTGTTGTAATTTGAAGCTAAGCCAGTCTGAGTGCTTGACAGTTTTCTACAATATCCTGGAAAGTCCTGGGAATACAGAAATACAAGGGACTGTGAAAGAAGGCAAGAATGGGAAAGAAGAGAGAAACAAAATATTGTTGTAATCCAAAGAAGAAAGGTAAAGTCGTATGAGCAAGCTCAAGGTAAATTTGCTAACACTAAAATGGAAGAAATCATCTTTAATGTAGACAATGATGAATAAGATTTCCAAAGGCAGAAGAAAAATAATTTCAGATGCTAATAAATAGGGAAACCGTGAGCTTCTTCTGTCACAGATTTTTTTTCCCCAGGAGTCTGGAATACATTCCATGACATTCAAAAAGAATCTAGAGCAATATAAAACCAGATCTGAAAGATATCAATGCAGTATGCTTGGATTTTATTTGGCAGAAAACAGGGAGCTGGTAAAATAATTAAAACAAGGGAGTTTTTCAGAAAGATTAATTAGGATGCGTATTAAATTAAAAAGTCATTTAGGAGATCATCGTAATGGTCACAAGGTAATGAGATTGAACAAGGGTGGCAGACGTAAAGAATGCAGCAGAGAGACTAAAAATGTCGATTGTGGAGGAAAATGGTCAGAACTCAGCAAGTAAGGGGACCTTGATATTTTGGTCTGATAGCAATAAATACCTGAATTAATAAGAATGAGGAAGAGGAAGAGAAAACAGATGGAAAAGCCAGAGAGAATTTTGAAACTTAGACTTTGAACAAGAGTGCCAGAATCTCTGAAGAAATCAAGGTATTTGGGGCCAAGGAAAGACCTAGGTAATGAGAAAGAAAGAGATTCCTTAGAATTCAGAAAAAGAAATAGGCTAAGAATGCAACCAAAAATAGTATAGCAGACAGGCAGATAATCAGAATTGAAAACAAGCAAAACCAGAATATCAGAAGCCATTGACACAAATGTCCTTATCAAGAGGGTGCCAATATGGATATTGTAAAAGAAGAAACCAAGGTACTGGAGACTCTGGGCAAGACTGGCATGTCCAGGGGTCCGCTTCCTCCCCAGAGCTTTGTGTCTAGTTATAACAGCAAACATTCTGCTGAGGTGTGATGATGAGAAGAAAGAGATGGGAGCCTGAGGAAGAAGCAGGAATGTTATCGTTCTTCAGTGGCTCACACAAGATGAAGGGGAAGATTAAAGATTCCCTTCAACGGAGGCATGTCCTAAGGAACTGAGGTTGCAGACGAACATGTGGAGCAAAGGTAGAGGTGGAATTTATTCCTGAATGAACTGCGTTCAAAGGTTAATCATGAAAGGGGCTGGGCTGAGGGACAGAAAATTCAGAGTGAACTTGGGAAGGACCTCTCCTAATACCTGGAAAGACGTTCTGCCCTAAACATGTCAGAAATACAATTTTATCACTGAAATCTTCTATCCTGGGGCTTAATGTGTGTTTTGGACAGAACTGAGTGATACATAGTTTAAGATCTGGAATGTCTCCCAAAAGCCTCAGATATTTAGAAGATGATTGGGCCAGGGTGGGAATTAAGCCAACTGAATTACCTGTTTATTTCATGTGCTGTTGTGAGGTACGGGGAGGACCCCTGGGGCATGACCTAGAAGGATATGTCTCCTTGATAGCTTCTTCCTGGCTCTGACTTCTTTCTGGCCACCACGACAATTCTGCCACTGCCAGCTGACCTTGAGAGGACCGAGACCTCTGAACAATGACCTAAAACAAATCTTTCCTCCCTTAAGTTGGACATTTCGGGTAATGTGTCCCCGAGACCAGAAAGTTACCTAAGATACATAATTAAATCTCAATCAGGTAGAAATTATTATTATTTTGCTTACTATTCCAAGCTGCAGTTTTCTTAAAACTCTGTTTCTCATTATTGCTTAAGCCTCCTTAGTGATGAACTTCCTAGAACTTAATGAACCCCACTAAATGGAATTTGGTTTTGATTAACATAAATAGGCTCTAAGGTACATCACTTCACCACCTGCCTTCGGGCTTTCACTTTTTCTCTAAATATGGACATGATTAAAAGATTTAGAGGAAAACAAATGTCTCTGATACACACATTTGAGGATGTTTGATGAGAAGAGGAAAAGGACAGGGCTCACTTTCTGGACCAACAGCAGAGAAAATAAATATGATAACTTCAGTCTTTATCTCACTAGGAAGGAGAAAATAACAAGAGGTTTGACAATTGTAGAGCAGTAAGAGGACGCAAGCCAAAGTTTAATGTCTAAGTAGAAAAGTCTTACAATGACACATTAAGAGAAAAAAAAGTCTGATTATAATCTCTAAAGGCAAAATGACTGTCTCTGGCAAACCACCTCTCGAGGATGTAAGTGAATTGACCTATCTTTGAGATACAGGATGTTAAAAAAAAGCAGAGAAATTTATTGGAGTACCAATTTTCAAAGTAACTTTTTATTATCCTTTGGATTTCCTTTTTATCTGCTGTAGTATTGCCTTTTTCATTCCTGATTGTATTGATGTAGGTTTTCTCCTTCCTTTTTTGTGAGTTTAGCAAGGGCTTTATCAATCTTGTTTCTCTTTTCAAAAAATCAACTTTTTGTTTCATTTACTTGTTGTATTGTTTTTAAAGTTTCCATTTCATTAATTTCTGCTCTGATCTTTATAATTTCATTCCTTCTATTAGGTTTGGGGTTAGCTTGTTCTTACTTTTCTAGGGCCCTGACTTGTGAGGTTAAATTATTTATTTGGGCTTGTTCAGTCCTTTTTATGTGTGCATTTACAGAAATGAATTTTCCTCTTAACACTGCATTCATTGTGTCCCAGAGGTTAAACAACAATTTCTGGCGATGATGCAGATAAAAGGGCACTCTAGTCCACTGCTGGTGGCAATGCAATCTGGTACAACCATAATGGAAAGCAGACTGGATGTTCCTCAGAAGACTGAGAATGGAAATTCCATTTGATCCAGCTACTGCCCTGTTGGGCATGTTCCAAAAGAATTAAAGTCAACATACCAAAAAGACACTTGCATATCCATGTTTATATTGGCACAACTCATAATAGCCAAATCCTGGAAACAACTTATCTGCCTATCCATACAGGAATGGTTAAAGAAGACTTGATACCTATACACAATGGAATCCCATACAGCCATAAAGATAGACAAATATGAAATGTTCAAATGAAAACGGGGCCACCTAGAGTCAATAATGCTCAGTAAAATGGACCAAGCACAAAAGACTGACTATAGAGGGTGTCCCTCTTACAAAATGCACAAAAATCATAACATAAATAGGCCCCAACATGAATGTTAGGGTAGAAAGAGAGGCAATGGTCAGCTAGGAAAGAGGTGAATTTCTGAAAAAGGGATGGATGTTGATGCTCACTGATTCCCCAACCTCATGTTTCTAATATGTTACATAATTTGAAATTCTTGTATCTACAAAAAATGTTAAATTTTATGTCATGTGAATTTCTTATCACAAAAAATGAAAAAAACCTATAGATCATTGAAGTAAAAAAAATAAGTAAATAAGGAAGCAGATAGATTATTCCAGAAAGGGTTTACCACTAGAGAGTATTTAATTTCAAAGTATTTAATTTCCATTTGAGAGTGGAAATTTTAGAGCTTAATTTATACTTAAAGTTTCATTATTTTATTTTTCTAAATAAAAATATTTTGATACCTAATAACTATTTGTTCATGAACTATATAGCCTGGCATTTAAACACATGCATGCAATGTGCAACCGCTGAATCAGGATCACCAGCATACCCATCGTCTTAGAGAGATAACCTTCCTTTTTTGTTGGGAATTTTCAAAATTTTTTCTACTGGTTATCTTGAAATATTTAACCACTGTCTACAATTGTTATTGTACCATTCTATAGAACAGTAGTTTTTCCTCCTAACCAACTCATCCCAACCTTTCCCACAGCATTCCAAATTTCTGGTAATCACCGTTCTATTCTCTCCTTCCTTATGATTAACTTTTATTGTTGAAATTTTGAACCAACCGAGAGACAGATGAGTGAGACAGATGGAGAGCAAAACGCTGGCTTTATTAGCTGTTGGAAAACACAGCTTAGGTGTGCAGCAACAACATGCTTCCTAATTCCACTCACTGGGTCACCAGTGACCCAGCACTACTACTGCAAGATTCCCACCTGCCACACGCCAGCAACGAACAGAAGGGACACATCAGGCTCAGACCGGAAAGGAAGAAGGAGGGCGGTCAGCTCCGTGTCCTGTTCCTGCCCTCGGATTTCCACCGACGCAATTCACTGATGCTCTTTGAAGTCCTTCACGCTTCGGAGAAAAGCTGAACATTAGGATTTTCCATCATGCAGTTCTGTATACAATCTAGACTGCTCTGAAACTGGTCTAGAAATTCCCTGAGCACATAGGTCTTGGTGATCCTTCTTAAGAATGTGACTGCCATTCCACAATGAAAACCAGCCTCTTGGGACAGAGATGGAGATGAGAATAGGATGTGCAACATCATTTCTGCGAGAGTGGGGGAAAATATACTTTAGGTCACTTTTCACTTATGACACATAAATGAATTTGATGTGCAATTGCTTAGATCTTGAATGTATCCCCAAGGCCCATGTGCTAACTTAGTCACCATGATTGGGGGTCTTGGAACCAGTGAGGGTGGGGCCGACAGGGAAGTCACTGTGGCATGCCTTGGTAGGGGATCGGGTGACCTCACTTTCTCCTGACTCTTTTGTTTCTTGACCATGAGCGTTTGGCTCTGCCACATACTTCTGCCATGATGTGCTATTTTTGCAAAAACCCTGAAGTCAACTCATGAATTTGAACCTCCAAAGCCATGAGCCAAAATAAAGACTTTCTCTTTATAAGTTGATTTTCTCAGTTAGTTCATCACAGTGACAGGATTTTTAATGATACAAGATGTAAAATTTGACAACCAGAAAATTCCGCTTAAAATTTTGGGCTACTGCCTTCTTGAGAAACCCTGTGTAGTCTGGTATTCTAGCAAGACAATATCCGGCTGGATGAATTCTCTTGTTCCAGTCCCCGACCTGCCTGTTCGATATGGTTCTGCACTCATCTGGCCCCTGGAGAAAGTGTGTCAGTAACTCTTCTGTTTCTGTAAGCAATAAATAGGTTGCTTGTTTTGCCTGTGGACTCCCCAGGAAGGAGTTAAAGAAGAGAGCTCATGAAGACAAAAAATGGGGATGGAAAAGAGAAGTAGAAGCAAAAATTCCCATATGCAAATCAGAAGCCAGCACCCTTGTAGGAACAAGAGAAAAAATAGTAGCTGAAAGGAACAAACAGAAGCTGAACAGTCAAGAACCTTATTCTGGGGCAAGAAAATCGGGGACGTAGAACGGCTAGAGGCGGGACAGAAAGGAGCAAGGAGAGGTGATGCTGCAGGAACCAAAACGTCGTGTTCAGCCAAGAAAATCACTACTTTGGAAATTACTAGCCTTGTTTCCAGTTAGTCCTTGCAGAAGTCAATCTTCTATATCACCACTTGCAGTTTAAAAATATTGCTGTGACTGAAGACAATTCAAATAGACAAAGTGTAAGGCAAGAAAATAAGTTTGGGTTCTGGCAAAAAAAAAATGTCTCTAATTTGAGACAGATGTGGGTAGCCATGTGCTGTACTAGCTTCGTTACTTGTTGATAGTAAGAAATTGGACCATATGAACAAATTACATACTTAAAGCCTCCCCAGATTCAGATCTCTATTTTAACCACTGCTCACATATTTGTTAGGCAGCCAGAGATAATAGGACACTATGCATGTGATTCCTATGTTTCGGAGTCTGGGAGAAATGGCTCTTCCTCAAAAAGGTGTTTACCCAGGAAGCTGGGCTTGCACTTCAGTAAATTTCCACCAGATGGTGGTGGGTTTGTACAGCAATGTTCACACTTAGCTTCAAACCTGGGAGATGGGATGTGGGAATAAGTGTTTAGAAGACTCCCCGAGTCCCAACCAAGAACATAATACTTCCACAGTTCTAGCCAGGTTACAGCGAGAACATCATATTCTTATGTTAAAAGAAAAAAAAAAAAAACTTTCCCCAGGGAATTCTGGTCAGTTGGGGGTATTCCTACTTTTGACTGTTCCTAGATTTACAAATCTAATTTTTTAAAGAAAATATTAATAGTTTCTAAATTACAGATAAACACGTGAAATGAATATACTTTAAAGAGAAAACCAAATAATATTACTGAATTTCTTCCAATATTAATCCAGACCATACTCTTCGAGGTTGAAATAAAAATTAGTAGCCACACAAAGCAAAACTACAACAAAAACAGCTTCCTGGGCATATTATGTGGATTTCAAATTAACAATTTTTAATGAATTTTTATCCTAAACACTGGTAATAATTCTTCTCTCGGCCTACCATTGATCTGTGTCGACTTCATAAGCATCATGAGACCTTTTATGTAGTAAAGGTCAATGTTGTTTTGTGAAATTAATCATTAAATTTAGAAAAAAATATGCAATATCTTGCTCACTATGAGCTTTATGTACCAATTAGATAAGGCATTTAATTTCTTTCAGTCCTGATAAGTCACATGAGAAGTAAGGAGTTTGACTAACATGCTAACCTACCAGTGGGAGCCATGCACGCAGTGCCGAACACATATGCTAAGCATTCTTCTACATAATATCAAAATAAATATGGGGCATAATGAAACAATGATACATATATTTAAACCTACCTTTATGGCAATCTTTGTGGTGGCCTATAAGGTAGCTTCTTTCTTTATTGATCTCATTTTGTCAATGAGAATTTGGGACACATAGGAATTAAATGACTGGTCCAGGAGGTAAGTGGCAACAGTTCAAGTCAAAAAACAATCAAAGTCCCAGAACTTCAATCCCAAATAAGAGTCTACTTCTTCTCTTTGAACCAATGGCTGCAAGGTTTGACTGAAATTGGACCTGATTTATAAAGCCAACCATACCAAATATATAAATATAAGTCTTTATTCCTTATAACCTCCAAGGATAGTGGGCATATTACTAGATGTTTAGAATATTAGCTGCTAGATACCTTCAGTGGGATAGGCTACTGTCCAATAAAGAACTCATGTTTAGATTGACTGACCAAATAAAATAGGCCTTATCACAGAGCATGCCTCAGCCCATTTTGACAAACACACATTGAGCATTTTTTATGCCGAGTTCTACACTGCGGTGGGGATACAGAGACAAAGGACGTAAAAACCTGAGCTCTGAGTCTTCACACAGTGGAGGATGGATGGGCACTGGGTTTACTAACACGTAAACGTGCCGACATCTACAATGTGTGTTCATTTTATAAGGGATATTTTGGGCGACCTGTGTGAATTTTTTGTCACAAATGTGTTGACAGAGATTTTTAGTTAGATCTGTGTGGAAAACATATTTTTAACCTAAAAAAGATTCTGCATACTAAAATATTGTAAGAAAATTAATGAGAACCCATTAATAATCTGCTAAAAAGGAAAAACATAGGCAAAGGGGGAAAATATTAATTTCAACACAAACTAGCACTTATCAGGGCAGTAATAAGAATAAACATATATCTCAAATGACAGAAGAAAGATCTTACCAACATTTGTCACCTGCATATTATCTTTGTCAAGAAAATTAGCACGTGGATGCTTAAGAGGTACACGTGTTGTTGCAGTTCGCGTTCCTCAGTGCATATTGGCTCGGTGTAATGTGCACTCATTGGCTAAGCTGATAGCTGAGAGCTTCGTTTGGGGAAATGTCGAGGGATGCTAACATACACCAGTAAATATGGTATTTAATTATTGTAATATTATAGAGGGATTGTAACACAGACCAGCAAATACAGTATTAGATTATTATAATATAGGTGAAAAGTGAATAATTTATAGCCAAAGTCTTGGTGAAATGAATCTTGTCAGTAAGGAAGTCATAGAGAACTTGCAGTCAAAAAAAAGTACAGATTTGGTAGCTAACATATAGGGGAAATATATATTTATATATTTATATATATATATATATATATATATATATATATATATATATATATATATATGAAGGGATTGTCCACAGAGAAAATATAGAATGAGAAGAAATACTTGAATAAGCACTTAAAAGTCCCTTCTCCTTTATCAGAACTCACAGTTCCAGCCTAATGAAACACTTGGCCTTGGTAGAGCCAGAACTTCAAGCTTAAAGATAAATGCACATTCTTGAATAACCCGAGTTCAAACCAATGCTGTAGAATTCTAAGGCTCTGATAAAATCTGCAGTGATGCACTAGAGTTTAAAGTTTGGGGACAGTAGAATAAATGCCTTATTACACAATATTTAATTTGAAAAATTTAAGTGAAAAAAGATCATTTATGCAGGGAACTGTAAAAGAGATACATATTTAACTCCAATGACTTATTTTAACTAAATTTTCTCCAAGATCAGAGTTCTTTCTATCAGTGTGGTTCTGCTCTATGAAATGTTTTCCATTATTCTGAGTAGGATTTTTCAGTGACTCACCTTTATTTAACTTTCTAAAGCAATTGCCTTTCTAAAAGTAAGCTCTCTCTTTCCCCTCTTTCATAAGTTTAACCTACTATTTAATTAAATCTCACCCCACTGAAGAACAGATACACCTGACTCCTGATAAGGGAAAGAGGCCACCAACAGTGTAACTGAAGAGGCCCAGGCTAAGCAGGGTGTCAGTTTAATGGGTATGCACTGGCCAGTGCTGATAATTTACATCAGATATTTTGAAAGCCATTTAAATAGAAAAAGTAATGTACCATTTAAAAAAGAGAAATAGAGTTATTTTACAGCAAGTTTCTCAAGACTTGGCTGAAATTCTCTGCCTCTTGAAAAGTCAGCTCTTCTTAAAGCTGTCAGTCAATGCCATCTTCCCTGTGAAGGGGCACGCTGGTACCCCTAGGCCTTTCCTGCAGTGCACAACCCATTCTCTTTAACTTTGTAGACATTCATGAGCCAATCTTATCTCCCTTTATGGGTATAAATTGCATAATAAAGGAGACTATGTCTCTCTCATTTATATACACTTTGCAGCATCAAAGTGCCTTGCACTTAGTAGGCCTTCATGTGCACGTGTGTGTGTGTGTGTGTCTGTGTGTGTCTCTGTGTATATGTGTTTATGTTTGGTGAGGTAGGAGGGGAGAAACAGGGCAAAAACCACACCTCACGTCTCATTCATACATGCCTGTCCTCTTATGCGATAAAGACGTGTCCCACAAGTTTCAGCTCACTTACTTTCATATTTCTATAGATGATGATATATCACAGTGTTTACCTGACTACTTCTCCCAGTAGACAGCACAGCAGCAGAGGCAGTATTTTCATCATCTTTATAACCGGTATGCCTCATAGTGACTGTCATCTAGCAAGTGTCGAGTGCATGATGAATGGATGAATGAATGGTAATTGTCCTAAAATGTAAAGGAACGTGAGAAATAAGAGGGCACTGAACTTACCAAGGAAAGCAAGTTTGACCTTATCTCGGTGATATGAGGTATATTCAACTAATCTATTCTTAAGGGATAAATGAAATGTTATTAACTTTTACAGCCAAAGAGATCTTTAGAAATTAGGAAGCCTATTTCATTTTAAAGATAACAGAATGGTCCAGTGTCACACAGCTCATCATTAAGATAAAGCCAAAACAGTAGTAATGTCATTTTGGCTATAGAGACTCTATATATTTTCCGGGAGAAGTAGGTCCTGAAAGTATAAAGTCTTTGGCCGTCAGAATCATGCATGGGGGCTAAAGTAAACTCTGCAGCAGAAAAAGGAAAGCCAAAAGAAGGGGGTTTCAGCATAGGGAGCTCTGATTCCCACAACGCCCCGATCCAAGATGGCTGCAACTCTCTATGGCTCTAACTCAGCTTTGACTCCATACCTGAGTTCTGGGACGACAACAACAACAACATAAAAAACCTCACTTATTCACAAACAAATATTTAGAAAGTTCTAAAAATAAAAATTTTAAAACATAAAACTTCCATGGTGACTCAACACCGTTTTAATTTTTCAATAAATCTTCCTGTAACACAACTGTAAACCTGAATGTCTCCGAAAAATAACATAAAAGATATTTAGAGTATGAAACAACACATTTGGAAAGAGTAGAATGATTTTTCCAAAGCCCCATAAAACCTAAACTTTATAATCTTCTACTGGAGCTGAGTGAAAGAAAAAAAATCATCTCTCTGAGGGAGGGGTAGTATCTGGTTGCTGAAGAAGTCATAACATTTTGGTTGTAATTTTCAACATCAAAATGTCATTTTTAGATGGTAAAGTAGTAATCTCTCAAGAAAGGAATAAGGAATTCTAAGCTCCTTCTGTAATATTTTTCTACTATGCAGATGCCGATTCACCTGGCTGCCTACTTCTTCAGAGATCACCGCTCTCCAGCCCATCGTGTCCGAGAGTGTCTGCCACATAATAGGCTCTGTAAATATCCGTCAACTACACAAACAAGTATCCCACTCCAGAAAATGCTTGTGAGTTGGAGAGGGGATGCTGCTTCCTGGAGAGAAAGTTTGCCTGCTGCTCTTATCATTAAAGGGAGGTCTTGAGCTCTAAGAAGGCTTCTCTGCCTGGATGTTTACTGATGACACTAGAGGCTTAACTCTTTCTTCAATAGTCTGGCCATTTAACCTTTCTTTTTAGCTAGAGCCTCATGCTAACTTTTATTCTTCAAGGCAAATGCAAACACAGCATCAAAGGGCAGCCCGATGGTCCACTGCAGACACTGAAGAATAAAAGTAGGAGAGAAAGGAGCAGGGAGGGGAAGAATGCCGAATTTGGCCAAGTACCACTTAGAGTATTGTCTGTGTCCTGAGTGTGATATGAGTAGGTACTAGGGAAAATGGTGTGACTCTCAGAACTGAAGTGGTCTACAGTCCAGGGAAGGATGAAATCTCACACCTAGATTCAATGTAGCATCCTATGTATTATAATAGAGACACGTCTGAGATTGATGAGGACTGAGAGCAGAGAAACTTAAACATGTTCAAGAAAAGTTTCTAAGGCAGAGTAAAGGCTACACAATAATGTGCGTGGACACAGAAGCCTAAAGAATATCTTGGTAGGCAATAAAATTTAACATTTCTGTTTTATTTATTTTTTAAGAGAAGGGTTCTTCCCCAATTGCACAAGAAATGTCACCAAAAATCAACTAATGGGACTATATCAAACTAAAAAATTTTTGTACAACCAAAGAAATAAAGAACAGAGTGAAAAGACAGATCTGGCATAGGGGAAAAAATTGCCAGCTACTTCCCAGACAGAGGATCAATAACTTGACCCAATCAAAACCAGGCAACTGAAATGAATAGACATTTCTCAAAAGAAGAAAAATAAATGGCCAGATGGCCAGTAAGTACATGAAAAAATGCTTAGCATATTTGGCCATCAGGGAAATGCAACTCAAAACAATGTTAAGATTCCATCTTCTCTCAACAAGTACAGGCATGCTTACAAATTTAAAATAACACAAATGTGGACAACAATGTGGGGAAAAAGAAACACCTTTATATTTTGGTGGAATGGTATTACTTATACAACCACTATGGAAATCAGTATGGAGATTCCTTAGAAAGCTGAAAATAGAAATGCCCTTTGGCCTATCTACCCATCAGCTGGGCTTGTTTCACGGGGACATATGCATTCCCGTGTTTATAGCAGCACAGCTCATAATAGCTAAATCCTGAAAGAGGCTGTATGCCCTTCAGTGGCTGAATGGATAAAGGAAATGGGGTATATATATAACATGGAGTAGTATACTGCCATAAAGAAAATAAATTTGAAGCATTTGTAAAAAAAAAAAAAAAATGGGTACACTTTCAGACCATAATGCTTAGCAAAGTAAACTGGACAGAAAAGGTTAAATATTAGATGGCCTCAGTTACACAAGAAAGTCAAAATAGAAATGAATAAAAGAGCACAATGTAAGCGAGATGACAGGGGACAGGAAGACAGACATCTCAGAGACAGGAAGGGGTCTGGTGGAGGGGGACTGGGAGGATAGAATGAGGAGGAAAAATAAAAAAACAAAAAGTGATATATGTGTGATATATATATATATATATATATATATATATATATATAAATTTCTCAAGCTATAGGTAGTCAGTACATAAATGAATTTAATGCATTTGTATCATAAATATATACAAACAAAATATTTTGAGGCAACAGCAATATTAGGAACAATAATAATAACAGTGGTGAGACAGAGTTCTTCCTGTGTTGCCTGGGCTAGCTTTGAACATTTTGCATCAAATGATTTTTTCTTTTCTTTTCTTTTCTTTTTTTGCCTCAGCCTCCCGACATATTGAGACTGTAAGTGCATGCCACTACATTCATCCTTAAAATATTATTTGACGACGTACCATAAACAAATAATGCTTGTTATGTATAACTAGATACAGTATGGAACTGTATAATTATCTAGATCCACATCTGTTTCCTGAAAAAGGTAAGCCTTGCATGAGGAAAGGTTAAGTGTCTGGATCTCACACAGAGTTTCTTGAATCTGTTCCTCATACTCTAGGGAATCCATTCCACCCTTTTTATAACTAGTGAGAACATGTTTTAAAATAAAAAGGGCCAGAGGTGTTGCTCAGTGGTAGAACTCCCCTGGGTATGATTCTGAGTACCGCAAAAAAGAAGAAAAAAAACCTATTTTATATGGTTACAGACACAAGGTATTTTAAATCATTCATTCAACTGTTCATCAAATATTTATTTTAGACGCCCTATGTCTGCAGATTTAGCTCCTGCAACAAACAGGTTTAATCAGTTAAAGGACGAGCCTGAATCTGTGCGGGCTGATTTGAAGGAAGAAATGGTGAATACAGAATCCGTATTGAATGTAATGAAAGCTGGGAGTCGCTGTGAACACCGGGTTGCCACAGTAACTGAGGCAGCCTCTGAGCTGCCTGGGAGGGAGAGGACGTTAGAGTTGGGCCAGATCTTAGAGCTCAGCTCTTGTGAATTGGCTCAACTTTTTCGTCTTTTCCCTCTTCTTCTGTTTTAGAAACAGGAAAGAGGTAGCCTAATGCCTTGACAGACTTGAAGGGAGTCCCGAGAAGAGTGTTTGCTAGGCGCTGGGCAAAGCAATTAAGTGAAGGTTTGATGCTAGAGAGAAAGGCGGCAATACGGGGGTTTTTCGGGATGGAAGCCACAAGCCCAGAGGTGCCCGGTTTCAGAGGCTCAAAGCTCTCAAGACTGCTTGAGGCCATTTAGAGGCTAAGTTGCTCAGGGCTGCAGGGTTGTTTCAGTCCTAGAGTCCTGAGGTGAATACAACGCCAGCGGCACCAGACACTGACGGGAAGGGAACACAGCCATCGCCTAACGAGGCTGGAGGTTCTGAGGCTGAAGGGGCTGTTTGAACCCTAGGGTGAGAACCACGCTGGGTTCCCAGCTCTGAAGTGGGAGGGAACGTGGGCCAGCCGGTGACAACCGTCAGCCTCCAGGGGTATCCTTCAAAAGCGGAGGCTGCACAGTGAGCTCCTTTCCTGGATCTTTGCATTCAAATTCAACAGCAATTACTGAGCGTCTGAAATTCCATGGGACCATGCCATGTGCTCCCCGTACCAACTTCCGTCTGCTCTATTGTTTGTGCTCCAAATTGAATATTCCTTCTTGTGAAATTATAATGACAATGTATCTGTGCATTATCAAGTTATATTTTGCCAATAAAACTTTTAATTTGCTTAAGGAGGTAGCTTGCCTTGCAGAGTTCTCCAGAGACCCACTCCGTAGAAGAGAAACAGCTTGCTCTGGGTTGAGTGTCCTCGGATGCCAGCCAGCCATCCTGGGATAATGCCAGAGCAAACAGCAAGCACTTAGCCACGCGAGAAGAAAATAGAGCGGGCTGGGGGAGTCGGACACCTGCTTGTAGTTCTCTTCGAAGAAAATGAACTTAAAAGTGGAAGAAAACTTAGGATGATCCAGTTTAACCGACTTACTTTACACAAGGGTTTTGTTTCACTGGTTCGGGAATTGCTCCAAATAATGCATGTAGCTTCAAACAGCAGCGTTCACATCGTGCATTTGGAGTTATTTCCCTTGAATAGTGCCTCATGAAAATATATATGCCTTTATGCACTTGTAGTAACAACCAATAAACACCTTTTCACAATCACTTCACCCAGAACCTGGGCCTCACTCTTCACTAATTCCTCAGCTGCTCTGGCACCAAAGGGCAACCTCACGAACTGAAGGACTCTTTTTCTCTTGGCGTTACCTCGGAGGTTGTGTCGGTCAGCTTTCTATTACTGTAACAAACGTGAGATCATGAACTTGGCTCATGGTTTGCAAGTTCCAGTTCAGATTTGGTTGACCCTGCTACTTTTGGACATCTGATAAAGCAATACATGGGTATAAGAATGTGGAATAGAGCAAAGCAGCGGGCATAAAGCAAAAGAGAAGAGGGTTTTGGGTCCTACTACATCTTTCAAAAATGATCTAAAGACCTAGTAGGATCCATTTCTTAAAGGTTCTACCACTTTCCAACAGCACTGCAGGCCGTGGACATTTACCTAAACCATAGTAGGCCAGGTCCTTTTATGGTGAAATGTCAGAGGTAGGTATTGGGCTCCATAGTGGGCTCCTCAAAATATACCCGCATCCAGATCCTCCGAAGCCAGGGGCTCTGATCTTATTTGGAATAAAGACCTTTGCAGATGCTACAAATT
Source organism: Ctenodactylus gundi (assembly GCA_004027205.1). Classification (NCBI taxonomy): domain Eukaryota; kingdom Metazoa; phylum Chordata; class Mammalia; order Rodentia; family Ctenodactylidae; genus Ctenodactylus; species Ctenodactylus gundi. The sequence goes on from PVKB01000532.1 coordinate 233,391, forward strand.
AAAGATCTTGGGATGAGGAAACCATCCTGGCTTATCTGAATGGACTCTAACTTAGATAAATGATAAATGACCTAATTTAAATGGTAAGAGTCCTTTTATAAGACATAAAGAGAACACACAAAGTGATCAAAGATACAATGAATGTTTACATGAAATTTATTACAGTAAACACATTACCATTAATCCCCCTCAAAATCCTCCCCTTTTCCTTCAAATATACTTATCCCATGGTTCCTGCCACCCCCCTAAGCATCTCTGGACATTCAGTTATGCTGTTGTGTCTTCCTCAATATCCTGAATTGATTAAAAAGTCTATATTTTATGGGTTTTTTTTTTTTGACTTTGGGGAAGAGCCAGAAGTCACATGGTACTAAATACAGTGTATCTGTTTTGAAAGAACACACTACATATTTATGTATACCAACTATACAGTAACACAGAAAGTCACACTGCTAGGTTACCAAGTATCAGATCAATTAACATAAATGATTAACATTTTAGAAACATAATGTACTCCTACACATTTAGAAATGTGTATCTGTATGGGCAGGAAGCTGGACAGATGTTCCTCAAAATCTATCATGTGAGTAGGAAACAGCCTAACAAGTGACCAAATAGTGTCATCCTCTGTCATGACAGAGCAGGAGGTCGTACAGTGCCAGGTTTTGGCAGTGACCCAGCTGGTGAAAAGCTGCTATACCCTTACGTTTTCATTTAACAGAAGCTACCTCGTCCATTTTTTCGCCAGCTCGGTCACTGCCAAAATCTAGCAGTGTACAACCTCCCGCTCTGTCTCAAAGTTCAAATGACCATGGAAAGCAAAAATCGTGCATTTTCAGGACACAGAGGTGGCCACAGCTGCAGAGCTAAAGGCACTCAAGAAAAAGAAATTCCAGAATTGCTTCAGAAAATGAGAAGAAAGAAAGGATAAGTGTGCCTGAAGCAAGGGAGAGTATTTTGAGAGGGCTTAATATCAAAGCGATTTTCTACTGTAATAAAAATTTAAACATTCACTCTGTTTTTATCATACCTCTTAGGTATGGCAAAGGCAATGTGCAGGCAAGGACAGAGGTTGGCATTATGTTAGCCACTGAAAAATGCCAAGCACCACTAGAAGCTGGAAGAGGAAAAGGAAGGAAGCCCCCAAGGGTTTGAAAGGGCATGACCTATTAAAGCCTTGGTTTCAGACTGCCAGCCTCCCGTCTATGAGAGAAGAAATTGTGGCTGCTCTAAAGTGGCAATTTATAATTTGTTGTAGCAGACACAGGAAACAAACACAGCCTCCAATTACACATCCAGATTTTTCAATTACCGCCAACTTTTCTTCTCTGAAATATCTATGAATTTGATCGTGTCAGCATTGATGTGGGACTCAGACACTGTGAAAATCAGTAGTAATATTTTTAGTATAGATTTTTAAAATGATCTTGTTTGAAAAAAAGCACATTGATGATAGATGTCTTGGCTTCACAACAAAGAGAAGACGAAAACCAAGGTTTCCTGACTTTATATTTAGTTTCCTTTCATCTTACCAATTTCCCCCCTTAATCACTGTCTTGCAAAATTCAATCTAGCAATATATAATTAATAAGGGAGAAAATTAGCTCAATGTAGCTCCTTGCAACATGCCATGATCAGGCTTTCATTGCTTTCTGCCTTGGTCGTACACATAGCCTGTCTTCCTGTCTCTACATCCCCAAATGCTAATCCAATGTTTTTTAAATGTTTTCCTTAGCTGCTGCTGTTCATGACATTTGAAGAAATACAACATGTGACAGTGTGCAAATATATTAAAATAGAGAAACACTTGCTAATTGTCCCTGTCTTTCTCTCTTTCCCTTCTTCCCTCTCTCTCTTCCACTATCTTAAAATATGATCTATAACCTATACTCTAAATTTATCACACAGTACCCACACTGATGCTGAGTCACTTTTCTAAAACACGGGTCTTATCATTCCATTATCTTAATAAAAATCTGGTCATGGCCATATCACCTTCATTCTTTCCAAAAGGACTTTTTGTCAGTGAGACTCTACTAAGGTTACTCTGGGAAGATTGAGGATTCAAAAGACAAAAATTCACAGTCCATGACAGAGAATGATATATGTAAATATATGTGTATATGTATAATGCAACAGAATATATTTGCATAATCTGTGTGTATACGTAAGCATTTATATACACATATTCACACACACACACACACACACACACACACACACACACATATTCTTAATATACACCAACCCTGAAAGCTTTCAAACAATGTCTGCGATGTAACTCTCATAACTAGGTGAACTCTCATACTCACTCTGGTATTCTCATAGGCTTAGCTATTCACTTCCCCTTTCTCCCTTTTTCTCATTCATCCATACATCCATCCTCATGCCATAATCTCCTTCACTGTTCAAGTGATACAAGATACTCTGCCCTGGAAGCATTAGGAGCCCTTGTAGAGATTACAGTCTAATTAAGGAAACTTCCAGATCTCTTGGCTGCCATCTCTCCCCCCCCAAACACACATGTAACCGCGGGACAATACCTCTAATGAAAGTACACCTGTCGCCCCTATAGCAGTGATGCTGCGTATCTCTGGATGTGAGTCCTGAAGTTATTTTTCCTCTGTCAATTATTGACGGAGATATCCTAATATCCGCAACTGTAACTCGTGTCTCTATTTCTCCTAGCTGCTCCCACTACCTTTTTCCCTGGTACCCTCTCCATTAGCGCTGTCCCCGTCACAGATGGGAGAAACAAAGGGATGATGGGGGAGGGGAGAAAAAGGATCTCTAAGTATCGTCACAAGTTGGACTTGCACTATAGCACAAAACAAAAAAGAAAAAACAAAAAGAAAAAGAAGTCTGCAATGTCAGTAGGAAGAGACAGGAGAAAAAAAAAATCAGTAGAGGGGCGAAACAAATATCCCAACCTTTTCAAACCCAGACTAGAGGTAAATCCAGAAAGAACTTCAATTTATATGAAGCAATAGACCGTTCAAATCCCTACCCCACAATCCAAAGCCTCAACCAGGCACCATGAAATGTGCTTTCTCTTTTTTTTCTGGAAGCCATGCTTATGAATTCACCCCTTCTCGGTTGCTTTCCAGTGAAACAATTGCTGCTCCCACCTGGTGAAACCAAGGGCCCGGATCCTGTTGGAACTCAGATGAAAGTAAGTTTTTAGAGCTTTAGAGTGCATTGCCAACACCTTCAGTTCTCCACTCTGCGCTTTGATTTCATGAAGTGCCACATTAACACCTCGGCAAGCAAGAGATGCGCGCTCTGTTTAAACGTTGCTGGTGTCATAAAGGATGCGTAACGCTCTGTAATACGGACTTCCGCTTCACAGGAAAGAGCTTTCCATTTGTTTTCACTGGAAAAATCAAATGGGCACACTTGCTCACACAGTGGGGCAGCGTGATCGCTTCAGAGCAGAAGGACGGCTTTGCTGAGACCAAGTGTGAGGGATCTAATTCTAGAGGTAATTTGCTAATAAGAAACAGAAATCTCTGTGACCTGCCAACAGGGTTATTAGTGAGCTGGAGGCAGGAGAGCTGCAGAAACATCTCCCGATAGACTCAGTACAAATTACCCAAACTCCCCTACATACAGTGTTGCCTCTCTTTTAATAAATTAGCAAGCTGGCACCAATTTTGTGTCTTTAAGGTGCAAACTCCACTGAAGACCCGATTATTTACCATGTTAAATAAAAAAGTCAGTAAACTCTCTGTCCAATAGTTTGACCAGACGAACTTCAAAATAGCTTCAATTGTTAAATTTATCTTATTTGGGAAAGATGTGATGTTCTAATGCCTTTGAAAATACTCGAGAGAAAATCTGGTCAAATTCAAGATGAGACCCAGGAGACTAAGAGCCATCATTTTGGCAAGGTACAGACCACTCCACAGTTTTCAGAGCAAGAGGATAACTCCTTTTAGAAAAATTATGTAATGGATTTTGCCTGCCCAAGGAAAAGAAAAACATCCATTTGTGTTAAGTATGTGGATAGATGGTCCTTGTCAGGTGAAATGAGGCTGGAGTTAACTTTCCATTTTCTTCTTGAAACGTCTTTGTTCTGTCGTGGTCATTGTGACCTCCCTCCGGTCAGGCATTTCCTTGAATTGCTTCTCTTCGGTTGCCTTTTTTAGGCTTCTAACCAGATTACTTAGTTTTGAATTTAATTTTCACTCTTCTTTCTCCTGAAATACAGTTCTATTTGTAATTTCTATACCTAATTGTTTTGTGTAACAGTAAAACAAACAAACAAACAAACAAAGCACTGAGAGTATGTGATACTTCTTTCCCCTGTGGGTAACAGTATAGCAAAATAAAGACCTTGCCCTTGAGAAATAGTAGAAGTGATATGAAACCCACCTGGGTGATAACAATAAGACAAAATACCTTATCGAAAATATAGTCCTGATTGGAGATTGAAACAGAAAGGTCCTACAAATCGTACCACTTTAAGGGACTTTAATACTGCAAGAAATGGAGAGATTACGTGAGAATATTCAAGGGCTGCTTTCTGAAAGAAATGTTAAAAATGGCTTCTTTTAGATTTTGGTTTTATGGGGTCAGGGCTGGGATTTCAGCTGTCTTTCATATTATCTTTCTTGATTTGCCAAAATCACATTAATTTTATTTATTTCAACACCTTCCCCAATCTGAAATCAGAACTCTTGATCCTAAAAAAGAAATACAAAATGGCTTATTTTCCATCTGCTCTGTCTTTTCTAACTCTTATTATGTTCATATCATTTCTTAACTATTTAATCTGACAATCTTCTATGCCTACTGAATATTCATATTTTGTCTCAATATGCTATTCATTACTGCTCACACTCACTTTAATGTGTTAGGATCCATTCTTTCTCTTTTCTTCATCCAGGCTCCTCAAGTTTATTCATTACCTCCCATCTTGATCTCTGTAATTCACCCGTGTTGGTCTTCTGACATCCTGTCTCAAAACACTATTGAAACCCTATTTAAAACCTTGAATCTCTAGTAATTTATTCCCCCACTCCATCAACTCCACTGATTACCAACTCATCTCTGCCTCACATTTGAATGGCTGCCTCTCATTCCCCCCCGAGCACTTTATAACCCTTTAACTAACATTATCTATTTCTTCCACAAAATTACATGTATTTTCATCTCTTTGTGAAGCCTGTTTTCTAATTGGTTTCGTTTATTTAGCTTATCTGTCCAATTTTCTTCTTTTATAGTCATTTTTCATAACTCTCTGTATTGTGCCACTTTTAATCACAGAACTGCACCTTGGTTTAAATGGCCTAAAGATAAATATTGAAAATGCATATGTGAATAGTCTAAATTTGATTACCTAATGGTTTGGATGAGGATAAAAGGAACACGAAGATAAATCGTCACCAGCCAGATTTAAATACATAATGGGCTTTAGCGTTTATATTCCCACATCCAATAACTCCTGTTGACCCTCAAAACTGATCTTTCAAGGCTAGAAACAGGAAAGTAACTTGAGATGTATTTCTCTTCCCGGCCTAATGTAGCTTTTCATGGCAGAAGCCTGTCTCTCCAAATACAAAACAGACCATTTATAAGTCTGAAGTTGATTGTGATCCAACACAAAGGAAGTTTAAGAAGCACTTAACAGTCCCACCAACACTTCTATGCATCGTAGAGCTTTTGAATCACTGCCATGGGTTCTTGGTTAATCTTCTGATGTTCAACAAGAAATGTGAATATAATAAGGTCAAAAGCAAAAAAAAAAATCAGTTGTTCATGAAACTGTGAACATGACTTAAGAATATTACACCTTAAAACACTGAACAGCTTCTTTCTACAGTTGAGCAGATCTCAGTCAAAAATTTGCTATGTGATTCTGCTCAGAAAATGGTGCCATGATTAAGGTGGAAATCTTCTAAATTTCAAATCTTGCTTAGAGAGGGCAAACAAAAATGAAAGCACGAGACCCAGTTTTTCCTCAGTGGAATAGCTGGCAAATCTATGTTTCTCTGGAGAAGGAAATTCTCATAAGCAGAGTGCATCATAGCCATAGAAAGCAGATATTCCTATATTCGGGTTCTAGGTTGTTTATAAATCAACAAGTAAACACTTTATTGTTTTTAAAACAAAGATGCTGCAGTCCAGTTCCCTGGACCTTTCTCTTCGTGTTCATTCCTACCCATGTTTGTACTTTATTCACGCAAGGCTCAGACATGACAACTCAACGCAATGTTCAATTTTGCACACATCTTCTCTAATTCTCTAGGATGTTACCAACGGCCTCCGCCTTGTGTATAAAGTTGAAGGATCATTGAAAATTTACACAAGCTATAAAGACTAGTATAAACTTGCCTGAAGTAAGACATCTAATCCAAGGCAGTTTAAGAGTTGAGATTAAATGTTTTTTTTTTTTTCTTTAAATGAGGTACTGGAGATTAAACAGTCTTCATTCTGAGCACCATTGCCAACTCCTTTTTATTGGTCATTTGGAAGAGGGTCTTGCTAAATTGTCCTATCTGGGCTTGAACTTGTGATCTTCCTGCCTTGGCTTCCCCATGTGCTGAAATTATAGGCTTATACCACAGGGCCCCAATGGACTCAAATTCATGGAGATTATCAACTCCAAAGGCCAGGGAAGAGAGTAGAAACAACGCAAAGAGCAGGACAGAGCAAGACCCAAGTATAAGACATAGATAAGATACGTGGAGACTTTGATGGACAAAGAGGAGGGCCTCAACAATCACAGAGATGACAAAAACACCTCTCAGCCACAGGCAGCTAGAGAGGCAGGATGACAGTTTCATAACTATCTGAACGAAAACTGCCACTAAACGTTTCCCACAAGCACAAGGGTCCATTTATACAAGAACAATTTTTCTTCCCCAGGTATCCATATTCAATCATCTATATCTATGACAAACACTGAAGGCACCTGGATTACAGCCAGTCTGGGGAAGCCCTCACTTTTGGAGGGGTAAGAAGGAGAAACTAGGTGGTAGAGTATAAGGAGGAGCTCATGGTGTGGATCCCTTTGGAGGGGGACTGAGAATGGCCAAGCTCCTCTACCACAGTGAACACGCTTGTTAAGATAAAATGTGCGACATCCTGTTGCATGTGAATTTTAGATAAACAATAAGTAATATTCCAGCTTAAATGTCACAAATATTTTATGAACCACAATTACATAAACTGTGTTGTGTATCTGAAATTCAAATATAAGTCGACATAGTGAATCTTTATTTGTTAAATTTAGCATGAGACCCAGATCACAATTCTTACGGAACTTAAAATGAAAAACAAAGTGAAACGGGGGGGGGGGGGGGGGGGGGGGGGGGGGGGGGGGGGGGGGGGGGGGGGGGGGGGGGGGGGGGGGGGGGGGGAGGAAGGGGTGGGGAGGGGAAGGGACAAAAGGAGAGTGGGAAAGTCCTTGTCACCTTGACAAGATACGTAGGTGCACAAAATGCTCAGCTTCATTGTAAACCTTAAAAACCTTTAAATTTCAATAAAATGGGGGAAAGAATTTAGCATCTCTGCCCAGACCCAGTACTTCTTTGGGAGAGGTACCACCATTTCCGCATCCTCTTACGTTATGTGACAGTGACGGACAGAGGAATGAAGGAGACCAGTATTTGGACCTATCTATTGAACTTCTTCAGTTCAAACCTCAACTGAATAGTCTCTGAGGAAAGGGTTTAATTTTTTATAACATTTATCTTAATTTTCAAGTCTATAAAATGAAGGTCATAGTAAATACCCTACTTTTACAACTATTAATAGAAAAAATGGTGATTTGCAAAATGTGAAGCACTGTTTAGTATGTCATAGGCACTCAATAAATGCTAGCTACCATTATAGAAGCACAGGAGTCTCCATAGGTTGCTTTGCCTGGCACAGAAGGCAACCTACCTACTAACTACAGCTCTTTACTAACTGTAAAATTATTTTACTGATTTGACAAACATTTACTTGACACTTCTTTATGACCTCCTCATGCTAAACAGAAATATTATTTTAAATTCAAATTTGAAAAATTAGGGCTTTAAATTTAAACACAAGATTCCAAAATTTTAAGAGTTTGTGTTAAGCTTATAGGAGAGACTGTCAGTCCCTCATCTGTTTCCTTTTTATCTCTTTCGTCTCCCCTCCTCTCTTTATCTTATCAGAAAACAAGTTTAAGAGCCGCAAATGGGCACGTCTTTCATCCACTAGACAAAGATGCTCTCTTGGGGTGCCACAGGATTGACTTGCCCTCCTGACACTAACTCCAACCTGTCCCCACAAATGCACACACCCACCTGTCCCAACTCTATCTCCCATCCGGAACGCTTCTATTCTTTTCTTACCTTAAAGCTGAACATGCAGGCAGAGCAGTTAAGAACCTGCTCAGCCAGGGGCACCCAGAGTGAGTCAGAGGGCTGAAAGGAGACCGGCCCAGGTTTTGGCTTCCTGCCCAGTGCTCTGTCCAACAGACCATGGTGGAAACCTACGCCTGCTGAATAGGGGCCCCGTGGTTGCTAGGGCACAGGATGAAGCCAAGGTTGGAAAACTCTTCTGATGCTCCCCATGGCGATTAATCTGTTTGAAGGTCTGAGCTCTGAACCTTGGATTCCAGGTCCACATTCCTTCATAAAACCTCGTGTTTTGAAAGCCACAGGCAATGACCCTGTGGATTTAACTAGATGCATTCTTACAAAGCAGAGTCATAAAGGAAAGCTGCTAAGTGATTGGAATCTGCCAACATGTTGTCTTGTGCCCTTGGCTCCCCGTATGGGGGCCTGGGAGAAGAGAATCCCACGCCAAGCCAATTTTCACTGCTTGGGCTACCGGTGCGGAATGCTGTGCTTCCTTAGAGGCATGGCTGTCATTTTAGATGCTCTTCTTAATGAAGGCTTAGGCAGTAATCGAAAAGGTCAGTGCTTGCTCACACCGCAGTGTTGGCGGCCACACTTCAATCGCATATCCATGGTTGGTAGAGTAGAGTCTGTTTCAGGCATGACGAGATTCACATCTGTGTATCTCTGTAACTTGATAAAATAGAATCTATCTACTCTCTGCTTTTAAAAGCTTCAAAGTCTCTCTCCAGTTCACTGAATAAATAAAAGGAAAGGTAAAGCCAACGTCTATGGCCTTCTAGAAGCCTACAAAGGAAACTGACCTTAGTTTCTGTGTGTGTGTGTGTGTGTGTGTTTGTGTGTGTGTGTGTGTACGTGCCTTATTAACTATTTTATGAGGTCTAAAGACAAAAGGAAAAAGAAAAAGAAATCAAATTGTTATTCTAATTTAGAAAAGATCTTCGTCTCAGTCTAGAAACCCCAGAAAGGTATCTCCCATGAAATTTTGTTGTACTTAAGTTTCATTTGGTTGTTTAATGTTATTGATTGATCTGCCTCATACCAGCTATTTGACAATGGTTGACATAACACCACTACTTAAAAGTACATTAGAAGCTGAGCTGTGTATACCAGACATGAGCTACTTGCTTCAGGTATCTATGTTTAATCCTGTGTACTGTAACTTGAATTCATTGACTGAAAGCTCAACTCACAGACCCGAGGTGCCATCTGTCTAATTGTTCTATGCTATAGTTTGGGAGTCTGCCTTTTGAATATCTGTGCCCCCTGACCCTTGTCCAGCATCAAGGAAGGACCACGTGCTTGGTCCCCAAAGTGGTGTTTTTGGAAAATGGTAGATGTGGGCCAAGTGAGAGGTTCTTAGGTTATTAGCGGTATGTTCCCAAAGGGAATTATGGAACTGTGGTCTTCTCTTTTTCCTCCCTTTTACTTCCTGGTGGATGATGTGGGTGCATTTCCTCTGTTACATACACCTGCTGTGTTGCCCTTCTGTGGGAATAACGAATTCTACATTGTGCCTGAAACCCAGTTTGGGCCAAATAGAGTCAATGCTGGGATTTTCTAGTGTTATGAAGAAAGAAGTATTTTTTTTTTCCTACTGGGCTTTAAAGGCTGGCAGATCACATGTCCCTCCCTAAAGGGAAGGCAACTCAGAGAGAAGAAAGACAGAAAGAAGCAGAGGTAAGTGAGAGAGAGAAACCTATTTTATTAGCACCACAAAAACCTCATAACCAACTTCATAGTGAACCAGTAATACTTAGGTGATTTCAATTACAAGAGCCAAATCATCTTTCCTTTTGGCAAACCAGCATGTACATGGTTTTCACCACTTGCAGTTGAAAGATTCTTGGTGATGGTGCAAAAGTCTTTTTGAGAAGGCCTAGGCTCAGACTCTGTTATAAGACTTATATGTACCAGGTACCACAAGTACTGTAGGCAACTACAAAGAACGCACATGACTTCTCCTGCTAATGTCTGCTTCCTCCTCATCAAAGCTGAGGAAAAAAACCACATCACACTTCCCAAGCCCTAACTGAAATAGCTAAGTAAATACATCTTGCCCACTCCATACTCTCTTCACAGTATCTTACCTTGTTACTGTTCCAAATAACTCCACCAGGTAGCTGAAATTTTTAAAAATCTGTTTTGAAAGAAGAGGTTGGTTTTGTTTGGTTTCCTCATTATTGCTTTTTGTTTTGTTTTTTCTTTTGGCTTATTAGTGATTTAGATCAAGGATCAGAAACTATGCCCTCTGGAGCCAATCTGATAAACTGCTTATTGTTTTAAATAAAATTTAAACAGAGTCATAGTCATTCATTTACATAGTCTACGTGTAGTTTAGCACTATCAGGACAAAGTGGAGTGGTTGTAACCACAACTGTATGGCCCACAACTCTAAAATACAGCTCACATTTCTTGACCCGTGATCTTGATTTTTGAACCTGAGAAAGACTACCACCCTCGTACTGCGCTTGCAGCACCTCTGATTTAATTATCCTAATGGTCAGTATCATATTGCAGACTAAGCTGTAAGATAGGAAAAACTTTAACACCTCCTTTGGTTAAAAAAAAAAAAAGTCCCAGCCAGGTACCATGCACACATCTTTAATTCCAGCAATCTGGGAAGTTGAGCCAAGAAGTTCACAATTCCAGCCCAACCACAGCTACTTTGTGACTTAGCAAGACACTGTCTCAAGATAAAAAAGAAAGAGCGGGGATGTAGCTTAGTGTGAAGACCCTGAATGCAATAGAGATGTTAGTATGATCTGTGCCAGACAACAGGTTGAAATTTTGCTACCTATCTCTCCTCTTTGTTATTCCTTAGATCTCAAAGCTAAAAGCTTGAGAACCGTATTTTCCCAAAGCGTGTGTAAGCAGGTTCCTGCTCCATGATTCATCGATAACATGAAGTCCCACGACTTGCAATAGACAGAGAAAAGGCAGAGCAATACCGCGTGCTTCCAGCGGAGGCGAGTGTTGGGCTTAGCTAGGCCCTGAAAAGAACCTGATTTGGTGTTCCAGGTAGTGACAACTATTCTCTGGGTCTTGAAACCTTATCAGCAAACTAAAAGCTAGCAGAGCATCCTCCAGACTTAGTCACTCTCTTGTCCCTGGGATACAGTACTTAACACCCACAACTTAGAGGACAGGGTCATTTTAGTTTGCAGTTTCAGAAGGTCCCAGTCCATGATCGATCACCTGGAAATGAGGAGGGACCTGGCATGAAGGAAAGCAGCCCATCTAATTGTGGCCAGGAAGCAGACATTGAGATCAAGAGGGAGCCAAGGGCCAGAATATGTAATCCCAGGCCACACTCGCAGTGATCTGCCCTTTCCAATCAGGCTCCATCTCTAACACTTTTTAACACATTAAATCATTAATGGTTTAGCTATGAGAAGATTTCATACAATGACTAGGGCCACCCAATCAGAAAGCAATGACATTATTAACTACCTCACTTATATTAGGTAACCAGAAACACCCTCCCAAGGTAGTCAGGAAGTGCTTAGGGGCTTAGCGGCCAGAATTGTCGTGGCTGACTACAAAGTCAGGCTATTACTGGGAACTCCCCAGGCAGCTAATACATACAGAATCATGGTCATTTTTTATTCAGACTGTTCAAACACTGTTTTATTTTAGACAGTCCAATGGTTTTATAGGTATCCAATTTTCTAACTTAATGACCTTCTTGATTTAAATATTTAGAGAATGGTTTGCTTTCTTGTCTGAGCCTGGGCTAATACTTAATGGTATTTCCTGGATAGCACAATTAAATGCAACTTTCAGCGCCACAAGCAATTGACGGACCACCACACTGTGGTTCCTTAATACACTTGTGTGCCAGTACTCAGGATCATGAGGTGATTTATTTCAGTGGTCTGTCAGTCATTCACTGTTGGGTAGGTATTTTGTGGAGCTGATATGCCAACAGGAGGGGCCACTGTCATGATCTTTCAGACATAAAAAGTGGCATGTACAGAGATGCAAAAGTGTAACTGAATGTTTGCAAGGGACAGGGTCAATTACGCTCACTGAAGCTTGAACGTGGAATGACTGTAGAGGTTGGTGACTGTGGAGAACCCTTTATACTAAGCCTAAGCCAAGGTATTTCAAATTAATATTATGGCATGTTTTTTTCAGTCTCCTGGAAAAGAATGAGAAAAGTAAATTAACGCTTAAGCCAATTGGCATTTGTCTGATCACATCTTTGGGAAAGCTCACAGGAGCATCAAACTGGAGATCAGGGAAATGGGGACTGTGTGCAGAGCTTCTGCCTGCAGCAGGAACAAAAGTAAAAGCATGATTTCAGGAAGAATGGATTCTGCTGCGGCTGCAGCCACACCCTAGCCGAGTGACTTTGGCCAAGTCACAAGGCTTTAGTTCTTTTATCTGCAAAAACGAACTAAACAGCCCTGGACTCTAGATCCTGCTAAGTACAGCTTATTGGGACCGAATTGGTGGAGGGCCACAGAAACTGAGAACTGATTAAGGTGACAGAGGCACAAATCTCCCCCAAAGCACAATGTTAGCTTTACCCTCGATAAGGTATCACAGAATCAGTCTTGCTCAGTGGACACTACTAAATAAGCTGGGATCACCAAGGTGTCTCTCCTTCCTGTCTATTGTGTCCCTGCTGTTCTATCACTGATTTTTTCTTTCTCTTCTCCCTCTCTGCCCTCTTCTCTCCCCTCCTCTCTCCCTGTCTATACCTCAGTCTCTCTGGTTGGTGTCACATTCCCCACTTTCATCCCTGCTTTCCTTCTTCCTTCCTATACACCTGACTTCAGGTAGAAGAGGAATGAAATTCAGGGATACAGAAGAATTACTGCAAGAAAACAGCCTCTCTGCCTCTACCAGCATCTGATTTCTTCTATCAATTGTGCAGACAGTCCACCGCAACTGTCAAGCCTGCTTTGTCATAGGAAACAAGAGTAGGGACAAGAGATGTCGTAAGGATGCTCACACGGTCTCTTTATAGAGTTTGTTGGAATAGAAACAACCCTTCTAGAGGTATCACATTCTTAGCTATTTTTCAAACTGCAGGTTTTATTGAGATCAAACCATATAAAAGTTTCCTTATTTACTAATAATTTACAATTAACTGATACTAAGTATCATCCCTTTTTTGGAGAGAAATGTTAAAATAGAAACATCATATATTTGAGACTTCAAGCAGCTGTGGAATTAACAGCAGAGACTGAATGTTTGAATCTAAGTTCTTCCATAAAAGCAAATGTTCTTTGGTATTTTGAGACAATCAAGTTCTTTTAATTAAGGGAAAAGAGATGATTCCTTCATCTCCCCCCAATCTTGCATTTCTTCATCCAACTTGCTAATTTATTTACAAACACTATTATGACCGTGTGTTCTGCTCAGTTTGAGAAAGCTGCTTGGCTGTCATCTGTTTAGCATCTCTCTAAAACTCACTGTTTTGATAAAACAGAACATTCTGCATTTACGAACATCAAAAGGGATTTCAGCAGGGACTTACAATTGTATTTGCCAGATGTGTGCTTCAGGCATTGTGAACTCATGGGCCATCTCCCTGTCCCCCAACTCTGATTGTCCTTGTCAAATCCAGAACAAAAAATTAATATCTGAATATTTTTCTGAAGTGTTTGGAATGCTGGTCATCCAGATCAGCCAGTATTTCTAAATTAATCCAAGTAAAGAATAAAATGTTTGAGGTGAAGAATATGCTGAGAGGTTATTTCTAGAAGGAAGACCGCACTGTCGGCCAGGGGCATACACAGCACCCTTCTAGCTGCCATTTCCTACACAACTGCTAAGTGCCAGGCACCAGGCCAGCTATAGATGCCGGTAAGTCATCAGCAGAGTAACTCACAAACAGGTACACATGCCCATTTTACAGATTAGGAAAACAGACTTCATGGAAACAAATGACAGCCCACAGACAAATAGCCAGTAGGAACCTGAGTCAGAGCAAAAAGCCAAATAAAAGACCATCGCTGTGGAGTATACACACGTGGAACATTTTTTCAGCTATAAAGAAGAATGAAATCCTGTCATTGGCAGTAAAATAAAAGTAACTGGGAGACATTAGTGGAAGTGAAATGGACCAGGCACAGAAAAACAAGTACCACGTGCTCTCTCTCACATGCAGAAGCTAAACAAAGTCAACATATATATAAAACAGTGTTTCCAGAGATTGGTCCAGATGTGGTGTGGGTGGGCGGGTGAAGGAAGGTTGGGTCTGATTAGTGCATGGCATGTATCTGTTCAAATATTTAATCAAACCTATTAACATGTAAAATTAGCACATGTTATCCAAAAATCAAATGTTTTTTTTTTTTAACTTGCTTATACTAAGTCTTTGTGCAAATTAGAAAGGTTGTTCAAAGGTATGGTTTGGTGAATAGCCATACACTGCTTAAAGACCAGATACTCTGAGAATAGTGTGATCAGGATCGGGGATTTTGTCACTGTATAAATATCACAGAATGTACTTCCACAAAGCTAAATGGTATAGCCTATTACATACCTAGGCTCTATAACACACATGCACACGGTGTGACCTACTGCTCCTGTGGCCAGGATGAAGAAAACAAGGTAAGATTAAAATTATGCAACTACGAGGAATGATAAACACAAGATGTATGAGCCTGTCAGTACAGCGTGACATACTTATACAGCAATTTTTTAAAATAAGTAAATGTGGTATCCTTTAAAGCAATAATAAATGTTAGTAAATTTATGAACCAGTCACAGAATGGTTTGTTATCATTATCAGTATTATACTTTGCACATAATCATATGAATATTTATATCACTGGCAGGGCACTATGTGTGTATGTGTCAACATCATTACAAACACAACCAATGTGCAGTGCTACAATATGACGGTGACAATGAAGTTACAAGGTGATAGGAACTTTTCAGGTCCAATATCATTTTGTAGAAACACAACCACATATGCAGTTGATTGGGGACCAAGATATGATTATGTGGTGTGTGGCTGTGCACAATTTCTCTTTTCTACAAGTAGAAGCAGTTCCAGTCCAGGGTACAAGACTCAGATAGTGGGACATCAACTATCTACCTTTCCATGCCTGCATACTCCCTCTGCACTGTGGCTTTGTGGAGACCATAATTCACAGCAATTGAGACATATCTAAACTCAGTGGAGTGGTTAATGTGGCATGTCAACCTGACTGGACCACTACCTAACCTTGCAGGGCTGAACATTTAGCAAAGCAGATTACCTTCCATAAGGTGAGGAGGAGTTGTTCATCTAATAAGTTGATGACCTCAGCAAACAAAGAATGATCTCTCTCAAGCAAGTGGGACTTTTTCCAGCAGACCACATTTGTACCCAGACTGTAACTCTTTCCTGAGCCACTACCCCGCCCACGTATCCGAAATATTGTTAACAAGCCTCCAGGACCCATAAGCTAATGCCTTAAAAATCTCTTTCTGTAGAGATAGGTACAAGTATGGACACGCTATGGCAGTAGAGGACATAGACAGAGATGATATAGGTATAAATATAGATTTAGATTAGATAGATATAGAAGCAGTGTTCTGTTGCTTCCTCTTTCTCTCCAGAACTCTGAATAACACATCCCAAATTTAGGCTTTTCTCACAATTCCCAAGGTTTTCATAATATCCACATGAGAAAAGTGAAAAGACGACCAGAGTTCAAAGCAGGTTGAAACACAACCAACAGCACGCCAATTAATGAAACCGTGTCACTGCAGCAGACAATCTTCATGACATGCTTCAGAGCTCCATATTTGGTTCTGTCCTAGTCAACACTGTCCAAAGATTACAATGTAGGATCATGCAAATCCGATCTGGGGATGAATTGAAGCCAGGAGGGATAACTAACATGACAGATGAGAGGATCAAGACTTTGACAGGTGGGACTACCACATTGAAACTAACAAGCATAATGGTAAAATTCCTGAGGGTTTTTAAATCAATAGTAGTACTACAGCTATCAGTTCAGATTTAGAAAGACATATTTTAATGGTACCACTGAATTTTTATTCTTCTCAAGTTCAAAGTGAGTCAACAATATCACCAACTCTCTTAAAACATTCTCAGCATTGAAGTCAGAAGATAAAATTATCAATGCACCCTACCTATCAGATCTTCTGCAGCCTGTGTAGTATGTCTGAAAACACTGGACACATCATGACGAACTCTAACAGGTTCCACAGTTCAAAAGGAACAAGGCCCAGTGAGATTCTGAAGGGAAGACACTGGACACATTTAGAAAATATCTGACATGCAGAGCAATGTAAGAAACCAAGAATTGATATAGCACAGAGGGGAAAAGATCTCAAGGAAAAAAATAGAAAGATCTTCAAAAGCTGAAAGGAAGAAGAATCAGTATTCTTCTGATATGATTCCAAAGAGCTGAGCCAAGATGCAAGTACAGAAATTTAAGGTCAGTATAAGAAAAAGCTTTCTAAAAATTGCATGTAGATATCAAAGAATCTAGGATAGTATGTAAAAAGTGTAAGTTTTCTCTGCTGAAAGAAAGTACCCAAGTTGGTGAAATGGTCACTTTAATGTCTTTATGGGAGGCCATATCAATAACTTTTCCCTATTCCCTTGTCCTAAAAGTCATCAAAAGGAATAGGAAATCAGTTTGTCACAACCTGTTCTTGGTGAACCACTGCCAATGCTTAAAAACTGCCTACTTCTTTTGAAGTGATAACAATTCAGTTAATAATTTTTTAGGGGATTGATGTCATTTATCCATCAGTTATTACTTAAATAATTGTGTTTTCAACGACTATTCTGAAATCATCAGAAGCGTAACACCACTACTATTTTTACTATAATTTTCATTACTGTGACAATTGCTGTTTTAAATACTCAGTCCATTTAAACCTTCAGTTGCTGTCTTCAGCTCACAGACTTCGGGACTCTACCTCAGGACTTGCAAACAATGAAGCTCATATATAAACATAAATCCATGGGCCAGTCTCCACAAGCGCCACATGTGCCTACACTCTCTGCTAGGCTTTCCTTGTCATCCGCAGTGTCTCCCTTGCCTGTCCTGTGTGTATCCTACAAGATCTAGCTCACTTCTGTTCCCTCCGAGCAGCTTGACCTGCAATGACCTTTTCTTTTGTATCAGATATTTTGATTAAAGGTAAAAGAAACTCAAATTGAGCAAGTTATGCAACACAGAGAATGTACTAGCTCACAGGACTTTACAATAGAAGAAAGGAAAGAGGTGAGACTCTTGCAGGAATAAAAAGCAACCACCGACCAGAATCTGCAAACTTCCCCTCTTTGCCTTTCATCTTTCTCTGAATATGTCAGCTTCCTTCCCTCAGCTTAGTTTTCCCCATGAGCTAAAATAAAGATCCCCGCAGTTCATGCTTGTAGTTTCAATTCTAGAGCATGTGTTTAAAACTATATTGAGATATTTTAATGTAAAATAAATGAGATATTTATATATTGAGATATTTTTATATAAAATAAATGTATCCATTTGAAGCATACATTTCAATGTATATTGATGAATTTATATATTTATACATAACCACCATTGTAACCTTAAAGTAGAGCATTTGTATCATCCCAGCTCCAGTTTTCCAGCCACTGGGAAAATTGTGGTCAGTTTTAAGACAATATTTGCTCTCTAGGCCACTCACCAGGGATAAAATTGAGGGCTTAAGAATCAAAGTGGCTCCCAATGAAATTAAGTGGAAGACATGGGTGAAGGTTATACGGGCATATTCTATAGCTCAGACCAGGCAAATAAGGAAATCATTATGAGTTTTTTTTTTTTTTTTTTTTTTTTTTTTTTTTTTTTTTTTTTTTTTTTTTTTTTTTTTTTTGGTGGGATGGCACTGATATTAGTTTTGGACCAGTCAGGAGACCAAAAATGCACATTAATTTTAATTGGAAAATTTTTAACTTAGAAAAATATTAATTATTGGGGGGCCTTGAAGTAACAAAAGATTGGCGATAAGCAGTAAAATAACTCTAAAACATATTGCAACAGCTGCTATAAGGAGCTGTCACTATCCTGGGGCCGAGGTACGCATTTCGGAGAGGGCATGACCACAACTCACTGAAAGGCATAGTGGTATCATGCAAGTGGAACTTGCTGAGAATTCTCCCTCTGCAACTTCCAGAAAACCATTGTGTTGGGTCCCAGAGAAATCTGTTCACCATGAGCTCTCTCGTGGAGGCAATCTCCTATCATCTCCTATCATCCAGCATGAGGCAAGAGCTAAGGCAAGCAGCTGTCCTTTGGGTGCTGCTGTCTTTCATGAGTCACGGGACGGGGAACTGGAGAAGCCATGTGTATTGTGAAACCCAGAAGCTGGGGAAAGCTGAGGAAGCCACAACACCGGAACTAGAAAGCAGTGTGCTTTCCTTCCACTATGACAATATCATGCAGGCTGGTGATAGAACAATATTTAAAAGTCTGACCCATTTTCAAAGTCCTCCCCTCAAAAAAGAACGTGTTAGGAACTGAGAAGCATTATATCAGTGATCAGGATGCACTCCAATTTCTAGTAATTATCTTCTGAATTCCCTTAGTATCTGCAGTTCATACCATCCAATTAAATGTTGATTGCATGCCTCTCTAGTCATTGCAGATGTATGCATACATATGTGTGTGTACATACACACACACACACACACACACACCTTGCCGAGTGAGCAGGAACTCACAGAATATAGAAATCTACCTTAAATTGCTGCTTTAGAGTAAGAGACACTTCTGACCGTTCATCTTGGTAGTCAATTTGACTGGATTAAGAGACACCTAAGAAATTAATGAAACTTCTAGATGTGTCTGTGGAGATGTTTCCAGAGATGATGGGTCTGGAGGACAGCAAAGTGAGGGGGACCCCCGTCTCCCGATCATGAGGAGCGCCATCCGACAGCCTTACAACCCAGATGGAATGAGAAAAGGAAGATGAGCGATTCGGCACGCACTTGCCAGCTCCATCCTGCTTGAGGGGGTGTCCTCATGCTGCCCTACGCTGGGACATGGGACTTCAACTTCTTCGAGGTTTTAGCATAGACTCACATTACTCCTTTCCGGGGAGTTTTCAGGACTTCATTCAGCCGTGGACTGGCGGTGAGCCCTTGGTTCCTGTTGTTCTGAGGTTTCCAGCTTCTCGGACTGAGCTGATGCTGGATTCTCTAGCTCTGCATGGAACGGACTGCCATTTCGGACCCTCCTGCTTTCAATCCTATCAACCACTCTAATAACACCCTTAGGAAGCCCTAGCCAGTTCAACAGTTGCCTTTTTTGTAAGACCAGGAACGGAGAAGGATAGAAATAATTTGTAAATACTGACCATTTCTCAGTCTCTTTTTACACGTTTATCAAAATTATTGTCTTTTAAAACCAACAATTGTGTATACAAAAAAGTTAACACAGGCTATGAACTTAGGATCATTGACAATGCACTGGGGAAAAAATGAACAAAGGCTCTACTTAAAGAATGATCGATGCTATCATTTAAGCACTTATCTGGAGGAAACTTACAGCTTCTCTGATCTGAGAGCAAGAGGGCTCGTTCAGACGCCTCTAACAACAAGTCACCACAAGGTTGTTACACAAGAAGCTCTATCCATCATAAAAATTGAAGATTTTGTGAAAGATGTTTCATTAGACAGGAGTTTTACTTAATTACTCCTTTTAAATCATTTCCTTGCTGCTTTAAGAAGTTCATTCTTTATCATCTCCGTTTCTTGTGGATTGACCATGTTGCAATGGCTTTTATAGTGCCAGGCAAACATAAAGGAGAATCCTTTTAAAAAGTCTGAATTCATGTGCAAGAGTAGACATCTTAATGGGGTAAGGAAACTTTCAAAAACCAACTGAATGTAATAAATATTTATTGAATGCCCAGCACTGTCCTACACCCTGTTGTATGTTGTATACATGTATAGGCCACCTGTGTGCATCATGCCAGATGCTTCATCTCATTTACGATCAGTAGGCACACGAAACCTACATCCATGTTGCTGATTGTATTTTTAAAAATAAGAGCCATTTTAGTCAAATGTGTTAAAAATAGGCCCTTCGGAGTGTGACTATTTATTAACAAGGTGAGGTCACTTAATTACTTATCATACTTTCAGATGTATAAAAAATTAGCTTCATTTTTAAATTTATTTGATGAATGAATCAATCATCCTCCCTCTAAGCTTGTTTTTTATTTTTATAGGTAAAACTCTTTAATCTAATAGGTAAGGTCAATCCAATAAGATGATTTAAGCAGCTTGTCATTAAATATTATCTTATTATTTTGCATCCACAGCTTTCCCGTGCTTTTTCTGGGGTGAATCGGTATGTGGAATTGAGAAGGAGTTTTCTGTGACCCCTCCTGGATGCACACATTGTCCTTCTGCCACACTCTTGCTCGTCTGTAAGTGTTGCTAGGCACGGCTGTTCTGTTCCCTGAACCATTGGCAACACTTGAGATTTCATTCACTTTCCTTTCCAACAGTTTCCTCATATGGGTCTGATCATGCCCTCTCGGTCTTCCAACGGGCCTGCCCTTCTCAGTAGCTAGCTAGCTATACCTAATTCTCCATTTCATCCCTGCCCAGCCTCTCAGCATGGCAAACATCAGGCTTTACTCTCGTGTCGCTTTTCCTATTTACTTACACTGACTCCCCAGGTAATCTTTTCAGCTTCTTGACTTTAATATGTGTTTTGATATTTGATAATCTTCAAATTTGTATCAACAGACAAGAACTCTCCTCAGAATTCCAAACACACATGTCCAGCTTCCTACTTGGCAATTTTAATTAGATGAGTAAGTAATTTCCAATCTACTCAATCCCAAATTCCTAGCAGTACCCTCCCCCCCATGTGTACCTCTCAGACTCCTCCCATGGCACGATACACATCGTTCTAGATACTTGTCCCACATCTTAAGAGTCATTCTCAATTCCTGTCTCTGTCTTCCATCTTCCTTTGACCTGATGCTCTTGCTCAGCCATCCTGTGTATCTAGAACCTGACAAGTGCTTCCAGCTCCTCTTCCTGATCTAAGCCACCATCATTTCTCACCTGGATTAATCGAAAGGTTTATAATTGGCCTACCTTTTTTCCTCTCTGGCCTCTCAGTGTCTTTGCACAAAGCTAGTGTGATTCTTAAAATATTACAAAATAATGTTGTTTCTAATTGCTCACCTTCTGCCCAAAACCCTCCAACGCCTTTCCATTTTGCTTAAAGTCCAAGACATCATCTTCTTTAACTGCCTTCAACCTGTTTGACCCAAGGTCCTATTATTTTATTCCTTACTCATTCAAGGAAGATAGCATTCAAACTGCTACCTCAGGGTCTTTGCACTTGCTGTTCCCTTAACTGGGAATACCCTTACCCAAGATGGCTAAATGGCTTACTCTAACATATACTTCAGGTCTCTGTTTAAATATTATCTTACATATGTGCCCTTCCTTCTCAGATCATATATAAAACACTAAGCCCTCCATTCTGACATTTCCTGTCACCTTCCTTTGCTATCATCATCTGACAGATTCCATATTTTTTATGTGTTATTTCTCTCCCCTGCAAGGATGTAAGTTTTTTAACCACAGGGACTAAATCTATTTTGTTGACTACTCAATCTTTGGAATTTAGAGCACTGCCTAGCACACAGCAGTTACCCCATCAATATCTGTGAAGTGAGTACACATCTGAGTAGATAACTCCTGAAACCTTTCTGATCCTTAGCCCTAGAACATCACTTCTTGAGAGTTATTCCCCAAGTCTTGACCTTTTGCCATTGATGCCAAGTTTTTTTCCATTCTTGGGAAGCTTCTGTATCCCCATGTCCACACCCGGTACACCTGCAAATGCTTACACAATAAAGCACATCACCCTCAAACATAAGGCTCCAGGACCACGGCCCTGGTATACTTCACCGCATCCCTCAACTCATGTCCAGCTGGAACAGCTCCCCAAGCAGCTTCCCTAAGGAACCACCACCATCCTCACTAGCCAGGGGGTGATTTCTTTAAGTCTGAATATTCGGTAGCTAACGGAGAAGTTTAAAAGACCTTTTCACATGAAAATTTCAAGCACCTGGAAAAAATGTGCAAGGATTTTTTAAGAAACATATGCATATCTAACGCCCGGTTCCTACCATTGACATTTGCTTTCTTCCTATGACATATACCTGTCCCTTTATCCACCCATCAGGCTATGTTAGGGCTTTGATAGACTTCGAAGTACATTGCAGACATTTTTTACAGTACCAAGGACAACCCGTTACCTATTTCAGCATCCTTATGATTCACCAGCTAGTGTTTAATTTTTAATATAAGAAATTATATACAATGCACAACTCAGATCTAAAGCGTGTATTTGTGGATGTTGACAACACATGCCACGGAGTACCTCTGTGTTACCTGAACTTCTGTCTCAACACCGGAACATCACCAGCACCCCACGAAAATTCCTCATAGCCCCGCCCACTCCATTCCCACCTCCAGCTCTCCAGAGGCAACCAATATTCTGATTTGTATTCAACATAGATTAGGTTTGCCTTTTCTAGAGCTCCATATGGAATAATACCATATGTGTTCTTTTTTGTAAGGTTCATTTCATGTAACTATGAGCAAGTAGAACTAATTAATGGTGAGTACACTGAAGTAGGCAGGTGGAAGTACACTGGCAATTGTAATCTACTTTAATATGTATCAAAAATAAGGTGTCTACATGGGCAGGTGGAGGCATACATTGGAAATTCAAATATATATATATTCCATTCACTTTTATTACTAGATAATATTCAAATACAATCTTTTATTGTGTTTTATGGGGGAGGAATTTCTGTTTGTCATATTACTGGTTATTAGAACCAGGTCCTGAAGCGTGCTGAGCAAGCACTCTGCCATCAAGCTACATCACCAGCCCTTCTACATTTTTAAAAGTGTTCTTATTAATAATCATTTGGGTTATTTCCAGTTTGGGTCCATTATGATGAAGCTTCTCTGAATGTTCCTCAGCAAACCTTTTTTTAGATATTTGTTTTTATTTCTCCTGGGTAAATTCCTGGAATTGAAGCTAGAAGTCCTAGAATATTCATATTTTTAGTTTTGTTTTAAAAATCAACTCAATAGCTGCCAGGGCCTCGTCCAGGAGATCACGCTGTCGCACGCTCTTGCCAACAATATGTTCTGATGACTTTGCACGGACTGGACAGCTGTAATGTCTAAACACATATTTTTGGTTCTGCCGTAGAAACAGGAAGAAGGAAAGTAATCATTTCCTCCGACTTCGACATCTCTTCTTTCCGCTGATCTTTTCTTCATCTACCAGAGCTTCCCCTTGCTCACCCAGGTGAGGAAGGTCATCTTTCAGGTCCTCTCTGTGCCTACACTTGAATCCAAGGAGGAGGTAGAAACCTATACCGAGCTAAATATGGAAAGCTAAATACAAGACTTTTTTTCTTTATGTGCATAAAATGTCTGTCAGAGGAAATTCTGTAGTTTATATGGTACAGCAGGACTGAGAGGTAGCACCCAAGAAAGAATGAACTTAAAAAGGATGCCAATTTGATTGAGGAAGACATGCTTTGAGCCCTGAATAACCAAGAGGTTTGCTGTAGCCAGCCAGTGCTACTGTGGTGTTGCTGGACCAATGCCAGGCAATGCTGTTGAAAGCAGAAGGGAACCGACAATCAGTAAGCAGTGGCCTGGGTCTGCATCAGAATTCAGGTGTTAGAGGGCAGGGCAGAGCCACCGAAGTCCACAGACTAATCATTGTGGGACTGCACATGAAATGGTGATAGGTTACACAAGGTTCTTGTTTCCGTATGAAGATCACTGAGGAAAGAATCACACCAGGCTAAGGTTGCCAAGCCACAGAGTACATGTTCTGCCCCGGGGCTAAGGCAGGCTCTGTTGGGTATCTGTGCACCCACACCGTGGGCCTCTGGCCTCAGTGGGAAATGCAGGAAATCTCTATTGAAATATCCTTCTAGTGCCCTCTGCTGAAAATCCTCACTGTCCTCTTCAGCCACTGGAGAAATGTTTAAATTAAATTGTTAACACAGAGCATCTATATTGAAGGTCTATGGTGAGGGGAGAGGTAACAGGTTGATCGCCCACCACTGTTCTTCCTCTCCCCAGGATAAAGTAATAATCAATGAGAAATTATAAAGAGAAAGACTGGCTTCCAAGCTGTGATAGATTGATTGTGAAAGTAGCCACACTGATATTTTGCTTCTTTGCACTCATCTCCCTTTGCACAGGAACTTTGCCACCTTGGTATCAGAAGGAATGTTGGTCTTTCACCATTCCTTCAATCTGTGTTGGCCATGTGCCTCGTCCCCTGTCCCAATGGCCAGCAGAATATCAGCAAACATAATATAAGCAGATGTTTATTAAATCATAAAATATGTTTGCTCAGTGGAGCACATCCTCTTGCCTCTAGAGCACTTCCAGCCCCCATAAGAAAACACCCCGGATTAGCCACCTGGAGAATGACAGCACACATAGGGATGAGGCTGAGCCATCCCAGAATTCCCTGCTGAGATCAGCCTAGGCTATCGAATCTCAGCAAAGCCAGATCAGACCAAAATCTTCTCTTAGCCAACCCACAAAGGGAAATGAATAATAAGTATCTGTTATCTTATCATACTTGAGTATTGCGATGAACTCCCACTGACACAAAATAAGAAAGCCTGTATTGAAAATTATTTTTAAAACGTATGCTAATATATCAAGATAATTTAATAATCATATATGAATACAAACAATGTCATCACCAAAGAGGAGGGGAGTTTTCTTAATCTAGAGAAACAGTATGCTTGTGTCATACATATTGTCTTTTAAATTGATACTGTTTCTCTTCGTATTTCCACCCCCAAAAGGTGGAGCCTGTTTGCGACACATCTTTGGCTCTTCTCAATATTCAAAATATTTTCGAAGTTTTATATTTCTGTTTCTATGGTTCCCTGTTTCTGATTCATAACTCATGTATAATTTGCCTTTTTTGGCTTACGTATTCACGTAAGCTGTCTCTAACAGTTTTTTGGAGTGAGATTAGTTATAAGCATAAAAACAATATCACCATTTATGAATATAACGCTCAAACCATAAAAAACATAGCATACTCCTTATGAGCAAAGCTTTGTCAAAATAAAAATTGTGAGCTCTGAGTTAGACAGTAATTGTCCTGAATTAAAAAGCAAACAAACAAACCAAAAGCTTCAAATTTTTACAAAAAAATTGAACTAACAGAATGGAGAAGGCTGCCTGTTGTTTATACAATTAGCATAAATTAGAATATAAATCCAAAACTAATGTTTCTATTGTGAAACTTTTAGACACAAAATAAAATAATCTTCTAGTTTTCAAAAATTGTCAGTGTTTCTCATATTGCCATTAACCTGAGCTTGAAGGAACTTTGTTGTTTCTAATTTTTAATGTATAATTTTTAACCAGACACTGGGGTAATGTTCAACCACTTGGCTGTGTTGATCCATTCTCCTCAAGTCCAAATTGTTCTTGAAGGAAATATGATAAAGTTAATAGACCAAAACAAGTTACAGATCTTGAATTAACCAGAAGTGCTCTTTTAAAAATGACAAGATTGCCCTTTTATGACAACAAACGTGGATCTACTATTCAAAAGTGGTCTAGAATCCCAGATTGGGTAGGGAAGGCCAGTCAAGTGTGAAATAGGTTGTCAAAAATATAAGTCTAAAATATGATTCAACTGTGCGCACACACACACACACACACACACACACACACACACACACACACAATCCCAATTGTGTTGGAAAGTCTAGGATGTTCATTTAGTTAGCAGAGACTCAGCTGAGCTTTCTTGTGGACGAAGTTGAAATTTCACAAACAAAAAAATCTGCTGCAGTGACAAATCTTCTTATAATTGGAATACTTCAAAATATTAAACCTGTAATCCAAGAGTAATTGGAAGGCAATACACCATTCCACAATTAGCCCAGACTTTATGTTTACCTCATGTATAATACATGACAGCCACATTGTAAAATAAGCTAAAAGCTAAATGTCAAATTTCCCCTATTATTTAGGCCATCTGCTTAGGTGTTCATATTAATACCTACTGGCATGAGAAATTATAGAAACCAGAAAAATCCTAGCACTACAAAAGAGTTGTTGGTCCAAACATCAAGACTTATTCTGGCTGGCTTCTCCCTCAACTTCCAAAGTCTAAATGTGTTACAATCTAAATTACTATTTTGCAAGTTTTGACCACATTTCAGGACACAGGAATCTGAATCAAATTTTTTTCCTGTGAAAATATGATCCTCAAATTGCATTTAGTTATGCTATTGAAGAGAGAACGCTTATGAGTTCTGAGCTCATCACTGTCGGGTTCTACCTATGAACTTTCTCAGAAGACTTCTAGAAAACCCTGACTGAGCTCCCTTTCTTCATAAGAATGAGTCTCACTAGTACTCTTTTTTTCTGAAATCAACTTGGGAGACTCTTACTGGCACTCCTAAGATCAGAGAGAAGGTGAGTGATATCTATCAGCTCTAGGGAGACCCAGAGTTTGTTAGTGCAAAGTTTAGAGCCAGTATATGCCTCTAAGATGTGGACTGTCTTCAGTCCAGCATCTAGGTGGTACAGCTCATGAAATTCAAGCCAACTGAGTTTTGACCTTTTCCATCGTCCCATCTGTCCAAGCAAGGACGATATCGATGTTTTACCCATAAAAAGAATCTCAAATTTCAAAAGCAAATTACAATTACTATTGTGATTCGCTAGTGTCTCAACAAACCCCCAGCACAGACTCGGGAAGAGTAAGTATAATCAATGTTCTCCATAGTGGTGTAATTCAATGGGATATGACAAACTATTTTCTAGAAGACCACTGGCTCTACTTAGCAAAAAGGATAAACGAATGTCTGTATCAGGCCACTTTCCTCCTGTGGAGTGTTGCCTCCTGCTATCACATGTTCTTTTGTCTCAAATATTTTCAGACTTCTCATTAAGTTCCTTTCAATAAATGTTATCGTTCAAAATGGAAAGAGAGTAAGATGGTGCCTCAAGTGCCAATAATGCTGCTTCCTTCTGCGGGGTGAAAAGGGAATCCAGCCGGTCAGTTTCCCTCCCACAGCAATGTCTTTGTGAAAATGTGGGATCTGAGCCGGTAGGGGGCTGCGATGAGGGCACCTTTGTCAAACTAGGCTTGAGTTCCGACTACCACGTAAATGCCATTTGTGGTTTGGGATGAATTATGTAACCATCTCTTCCTCCTCCAAAGAATAATAAAAAATAATTTATTGTACTTGTAATGCACCTTCCATCGTCATAGCTCAAATGCTTAGATTAGCTCCCTACCTATCGTGCTGTGATGTGAAAATTAATTAGCTAATGTCTGTGAAGTGCTTTCAAGATGAAAAGTGCTATATGAGTGCTAAGTGCCACCTATGAGTACCAATAAAGGCAACCTCCTAGAGAACATAATAGATCAGCAGGATACCAAGTGAAAAGCCAGATTAAAAACAAGAGGACAAAAAACAAACAAAGCAGTAATCATACGAAACAAACTCCTCAAGTTATAGACTACTTGTGAAAGAAAAGAAACAAGTGTTCTAATATGGAAATGTACTTTGGGATCAAAATGAGGACCAGAAGTAGATTCACTGTAATCTCACCAAACCCCCGTAGCACACACTTGGGAGCTATGAGTATAATCAAGGTTCTCAGTAGCAGTGTGGCTCAAGGCTTCAGAAGACATGAGAAACTGTTTGCTAAGGACCCTACTTAGCGAAAAAGATCCACGAATCATAATTTTCGTTCTTGGCCCCATAAACCATCTCTCTTTACATGTATAAGTCCTTTACAAGTGAGAATAAAATGTTTTATTGCCATTTTACAGATGGAGGAGTTTAAGGATCAGAAGGTTGTGGAAGTGTCAAGTGAAAGAGAAGATCAGAACTAGATTTTTACTACAAACTCAGTGACTTGGCATTATTCTATATCAGTTAGTAGGCACTATGCAATGAGGAGGCATGGCCAATGTGGTTCAAAAATTTTTAATCGGTATATATAGTTGTTCAATTGGATTTCTAGAAAATTATCCTAAGTTATCAAGAGTATGGTCAAAAATCTATCTACCCAGATGTTCACTGGTTTCTTTTTAATAACAGTAGGTAAGAAAAAAACTTAAATGTTCAGCAGAAATGACTGAATAAATATTGGTATATTCACAAATGAAGAGGTTAGGAAAGCAATCATTTCAATGATATCATAGAAATGTATCGGCATGGCAAGTTCTCACTATAAATGGTTAACTTGTATGATATCCTTTTCAATTAACTTATGCACACATATAGAATAATATCTACAAAGATATGCAAGCCAATGTTCAGGTGGCTTCTTCCAGACATAGATAACATAACAGTGATTTTCCTTTCTTTCTTCTTCTTCTTTTTTTCAATATAAAAAAGCCCTTTGCCAAAAAGCCAAGAGAAAACACAAGCAGGTGTCTGTTAAGAGAAAGAAAAGAAAAAAAAAAAAATTCTGGCCCAGAAGCCAGACGTGGGCCTGAGCAGGTATCCCCTGTTACAATGTTACTTTCATTTTCATCTTTTGGACTATCTGTACTTTCAGATTTTGCTGCATTTAGTTGTGTAATAAAAATGACTTCTAAAACCACTCAAATCACTTGAACTCATCACAAATATATTGGACTCAGGCGAGGTCAAATACACTTAGAATTCCACCCTAAACTGCCCCCTCAGAGCAAAGGCTGCACCAAAGAAGGCAAAGCAAAATGGCTCCAGCTTTCAGTCCTGCCTTTGCTACTCTCGGATAAATGTGCCAGGAGACGCTGTGGTCCTTCTTAGACAGAAGTTTATCAGCACCTGCTAGAGTCAGCCAAATCACCGATGTCCATTCTCTGTCGCAGCCTCTTCTGTCCACATCTCTGAGAAAATGCCAATTCCACACTGGAATGAACATCAGGCTCTAAAAATGCCCCAGTCTCCTGGCACTAAGGAATGTACGCAGATAGGTTCCAAACTAGTAAGACTACAGATAAAATGAAAAGCAATGATTTTAAACTTCAGCAGGAAGAGCTAACAATAGATACCAGGAAAAACAGCACCAGGTGAAAGTGAAGGAAGTGAA
The DNA here is from genome assembly GCA_004027205.1 of Ctenodactylus gundi. NCBI lineage: Eukaryota > Metazoa > Chordata > Mammalia > Rodentia > Ctenodactylidae > Ctenodactylus > Ctenodactylus gundi. Next base: position 262,827 of record PVKB01000532.1, read on the forward strand.
GAACTTTACAGGAAGGTAAGCCTGCAGGCAGTGAGGACATAAAACCAAAGATTTTTAGTTAGCATGGGAGGCAGAATCCAAATAGTTCACTAAGTTTTTTTAATTCCTTCATTGATAAAAACTAATGAGTTACCAAGTCTCTGATTATGTTATATCATGTGACAATAGGTATCTTGTGTTTGTAATCAATTGACTTTGAGTTAACCAAAGGGAAATTATTCAAGTAGAGCCATTCTAATTTCATGATCCTTTAATGAGAGTTTTCTCAGTTTGGTAACAGGAGAAGAAAGTGGCCAGGTCGAAGCATGAGATAAATTTGCTCTCTTGTTGCTGGGTCGGGGAGGGAGGGAGTCATGAGATGATGAATGTAGGTGACCCTTAAAAGCTGAGGGTGAGTCCCAACTGACAGCCAGTAAGAAAACAGGTACCCCAATCCTATGATTACAATGAGCCTCAATTATCCTGACAGCAACTCAAATGACTTTGGAAGTAGGTTCTTCTGTAGAGTCTTTGGATAAGCGCTCAACTCAGACAAAGCCACGTGCTTAACTTTGAGAGGCCCTAAACAAAGAACCTCCAGGACATCAAACCAATAGAACTATCATATAGCACAGGTATTGTTTTAAGCCACTGAGCTTGTGGTAATTTGTGAGCAGTAATAATATAGCTAGGAAATCCCACAGAAACTATTTTGCCCATTTCTTTCATTTAATCAATAAGGTATCTGAGGCTCAGGGATGTTAAGACGTTTGGTGAAAACCTGACAAAACTTGCACTATAACACAGGTGACATGGACGCAGTCTAGAGTTCTGTTTTCCCACCCTACTTCCCTGCTCACGGCAAACTCCCAGCATAGCTTACAATCTAAGAGAAAAGAGAGATTGTCATTTGAGGTTCCTGCCAGCACTATAATTCTAATGTATTTCTTGATTTCTAAAAAAAACAAAGTAAAATTGATATGGAACACACAGACACTTCTCTAATTTAAAAACAATCAATAACACTTATAACTTTCACCCAGGATTTAATATGCTGACAATGCTATCCAATCTCCATTCTCCAATAAGTGACAATTTCAGTTTTCAATTCAGTGAAGTTCAGCAAAATTTACTGCATTCAAATTCCCTGGGAAGTTACATGTGAAAGAATTTTTTAAGGTCTGGATTCTATAATCTTCTGTAACCAAAGTGACAAATTGTTTGAAAAAAAATTATGAAGAAAGTTGGAAAACTTGTACGGAGTAAAATCATCTTCACAATTCACCTATATTTTTACTTTGTTTCTGACAAAATGTATCACATATAAGAAATCCTTGTAACTTGCATTTTGAAGGCAGTATCATCAGTTTTATTTCCAGCAATTATTAAGATAAAACAGATATTAGACCTGTCACACCTGAGATTAATCAATTAGGTATCATTAATAGATGTAGACCAATTTATGATGATATGATGGGCAACTAGAAATTTAACTCATAAGAATGAGTAGCCCGAAATGAGTTTGCTCATCTTCTAAGCATAATTAAGTAAAACACCAAATCACATGTGTATAAGAAGATCACTTTTTAAAGACAGCACTTACGACTCCAGAATTCTCTGTCACATACTATTTTTCCATTGGATGGTCTCTTGGCTATGCTGATGCTGTGTTCCCTCCCAGTACTGGTCCTTTAGAACTATGCCCTTGCTCATAGGACGCAGGAAGTATGCTAAATGGTGACTGCTGATCTTCCTAGTTAGTGTGCCATTTCTACCAAGCATGGAGTCACCCGAGAGAAGCCAAACCTTCAAATGCACCTATACGGCACAACTTGTTCTTCTTTAATTCCTCGCTAATTGTTTTCCACCCATTGCTGTGATAATCACTTGATCGTACAGTTTAATTTTGTTGTTGTTGTTGTTTATGTACTTCAGACTTCACATTCCACAATCTGAGGTCTGCAGGGTTTAGCTGAACGCCGTGCTGCCCAGCTCAAATCTTTCTCCTAGAAATGTTCTCTGTGTGTTCAATATGGCAGCCACAACCACACCTGGCTACTGTAGAATATGGTTAGTGTGATGCAAGAGTTGAATTTTTTATCTCATTTAATGAATTTAAATCTCAACTCCACACATGGCCAGTGGCTACTGCACTGGAAAGTGCAGTCCAGAGATTTAGATCAACATTGGCCAAGCTATAAAAGAACCCAGGACGGGGACAGTATCCCTGGCTCCTTAAGCGTGAGCATCTTCAGAAGTTTCCATTTACTTTGGTGGTCTTGCTCTTGCCTACATTATCTGGCCATTCACCAGAAATATATGCATTTTAACTACTGTTCTTTCTTACTTAATAATAATAATAATTATAGCAGCAGTAACAATACCAATGACTCCTATTTATAGCATGCTTGTGGGGGGGCCTGGTTTTTGTGCCAGACACAATTGCATGGAATTTTCTGAATATGCTGTTTCATTTATTTAATAAGTACTACAATTGAAGCAAAATAAATGATCCCGTTATAGTTTAAGTGTTCTATTATTTTCAGCATTTGACATATTCCATATATGCATACACTATACTGCACCTCACAGAATAAACCAATAATAATGGGAGTACCAGTAAATCGCTAGCATTACAGTTCTTTCCATAAAGGCAGTACCTATTAGGTATGATGTTTCATCATGCAAGAGGCCTCTGCTTTCCTGCCAGGATTTGCCCCTAGTACTGAGTGCATTTCACTTGATTTCTCTGGAGTAAGGAAAGGTATTCTGAAACAAAGTTAGTATTGAAAAAGTTCTCTTAGATTTTTAGACCAGCATTCATCCATAAACAAACTTCTGGTAGCTGTACGAGAGAATAAATTTCTTTGGCAAAAGGAAACAGGAACAGAATGTTTAATACTCAGATGATACAGCGGACAGGTCTGCAGAATTAGGGGTTATGGGAAGGGAAGGACAGCAAATTCTACACGAAGAGTCTTTCATGAACGCCGGTGCTTCTTCATTCTGTGACCATTTCAGGCCCTCTGATGGAAACTCTAAGTCCAAAGCTACTTTTCTCTACAGTGATGACAAGCATAAGTCACCCTCCAAAATCCACCAATACTTACTGCTGAGCTGTTTTTCTATTTTGTTCTGAACCTTTTATACCCAGTAAAACATTAAGGTATTTATGATCACATGTAATTCAACCAAGTTGGTAAAGTACTATCTTAAAGCTGAAGACTTAATAGCAACTCAGATCAGAGGCTGGCTGTCATAAGAAGGCTGAGAGCTACGGTACACAAGAACACTAGTTTGTATGATAAAACTGTGACAGTCTTGCCTACACACAAACCGAGGAAAATAACATGCCCGTGACAGCTACAACAGCAGCAATTTTAAACTTCTCACTGATGAAATGCATTTTGAAGTCATAACTCTTGCATAAATCTGGATGCCACTGTTTCTATGTTATAATTTCGCAATGCACTGGATCATTGTGTAGATCCTATACCTGCAAATGAGCCCGATACTGCGGAATATGCACAAATCGTTGAGCCACTAGTGACATCAGGGAGTTGGCTCCTAGGGTTATTAACAGATATATTTTCACCTAGAAGCACAGACTAAAATCAATCATTCTGATAACCAGGCATGGCATGAGCTGTCTGCACTTTCATTTCAATTTGATTAATCACATATACACAGACCTTTACCTTAAAGGAGCAATTGTTCACATTTAATCACAAATAAACATTCATGCATAACAGTAGACCTTCCTAAATTTAACTACAATTTATGCTTCCTGTTTTAGCAAGAATGTTTATTAAAATATGGCTTCCTGCATTTAAATTCATTGTTTTATTTGTGTTGCAAGCATTATAATCGAAGCTAAATAAAATAAGCCAGTTTTATATCATTTATCATGTATTTGCCATTTGTGAAGTTTCCATTACATGTGTGTATTTTTATCGGACAATTTATTCTGGTAATTGATGTAAAGTTAAATTGTTAGCATTATGCTTTATTCTCTAAAGTAGAACAAGCTAGGTATCAGATTTCATCACATTGCCGGTCCTACCTCTTGCCAAGTTTTGGTTCTATTACCTTATGAATTTCTCCCGTTTCTATCAAAAACAAGAACAACAAAATGCAGTTGGTGGGAGGCAGAATTTCTTTTTAATCTGAAATGAAGCTGGACCAAGTTATTTCTGATGATCCTTCCAACAGTGTTCCAAGAAAACACAACATCTCAGAAGGCACATCTGCAGTTACTATAACAACAGCAAGACAGAGTCGAAGGGGAATGTCTGCAACAGAGGGTAGTCTCAACACGAGGAGGATCCCTGGGTTCTTCTTCAAGAAGGCAAGGGTGAATTCTTGTGAAAAAGAAGCAAAACTTGAGGAGGGTTTTGATGTATGAATGGGGCAAAGGGCAGTCAGAATTGGGGAAAGGTAGAAGGGCAGCTCAAGCTTTAGAAACAGCTTCTATTGAAGATCAAAGGTATAAAACTGCTACCAGGGAAGCCAGCTAGCAGGGTTAGAAGATAACATTCTATTGCTGGGATTTGTGCAGAGTTAAATCTGGTTGTTGGCGTAAGGCCAGAGAGAAGAAAAGAATCAATCTCCTTCTCAAGGCAAGAAAATCCAGCACTCTTCAGAGTGGAGGGAGGCCACTAACTCAGAAGATCAAAACCCAAGCGATCTCCCAGACCTTCCGCATGCTGATCGCGGTCTTGGGCTGCCTGTCCCGGGAGAGGCTGAGGCCTCCGCTGAAGAGCTAGGTGTGGACTCGAGTCTCATCACTCTGAGTCTTTGCCGTTTTTGCTGCTTTGGCTTCAACACCACCGGCTTCTTCTCAGGTTCTGGATCTTCTCAATCTTCTTGTCTAACTCCCTGCACAAGACTGACCTCTATCAGGGAGTCTATCCTCGCTCATGTCACCCCAGAAAAAACCTGGCAGGGTTCCATAATCATTTCTTGTTTTCTATTTCTCTCGATCTCTTCTTTTGCTCCATCTGAATGTGGAGCTCTCAGACTGTCCCCAGGGCACGCTTGGCTACTTTTATGGTCAAAATGGGGTGATGAGACACTTAAGTGACTGTCTAGTGGAGGAGTGACACCCAGCAGAAAATAAACAAACAGATATGAATAAATGGCAATCTCTATAATTGATCTGGAAGAAAATGAAAGTGGAGTGAAACCTCCCGTTGCAAATGTCTAGAGAAAACGTCTCTGAAGAGATGATATTTAAAACATCCAAAACAACAAGTTGCTGGCTACCTGAGTGATATGTGCAGAATCCTGTGGGATAACACTGGTTGTCATGATAGACCAAAAGACCAGGTGGGGACTCTGAGCAGCAAGCCCAAGACAGAAGGTCAGGAATGAGGGAGAAAGAAGTAGATGCAGACCAGATCGTGGAGAGATTTACTAGACATGGTTTAAAAAATTGAATTCCATTCCAAGTTTCTTCCATGGCATATTGTCACAAGGCCGGAAGAGACCTTTGGGACTCATTCCATCTGTCAGGTAGGAGGTAATTCCTTTGCTTTTTATCCATGCACCAACTTTTGTAAGTAAACTTGACTAATGTTTGTTTATAATCAGTGAGTAAGCTGCTACTTTAATACTGCTGCCGTGGAAGAGGCCCCTTCAAGGCATGTTAAATTAACTGATGTGAATAAAAACAATGAATAAAAATACCTCTCTCCTTTAATGAGAACAGCAACTTCTGTTTCCCAGGGCTTTTTCAGTCCCATAAGACTTTTTAAAGCAGAGAGAGCATGTTCTGGTTCAAACACTAAAATCATAATCTTGTCTCTCTCTTGTTGGGTTATTCTTTCAGAAGCCATTTCAGATCAATCTTTTGAAGTTCTTAACAGCTAAAACATTTTCAGAACCACCGCCAGATTGGCCATTTTTTCCTAAGGCCAGGCTTGCCTAGAACTAAAAGAGCTTGTGATACTTCGTCAGGACAAGGACCTTCCAGCTCAGGACTATCCCCAAAGTTGTGATCTACTAGAGTGTGGTGCAAAAGCTTAAATAAAGCTCCAATTTACTTCTCTAGATCTACAGGAGATTATCAAAAGGGTATATGGCAGATTTCTGAATCTACACATATGTCCCGTGGGTTCCATCTCCTGGGTAGTAGGTACCACATGTGTATTGCTCGCTCGACAGAGAAGCACAGTTGCATAATGAAAATATAGATTTTATTCCAATTTTGTAACTAATTTGTTTTGTGACCAAGTAAAAATTGTTTCCTTTCCAAGAGTTATTTTTATTTGCAAGATGACCTCTAGGGCACTGTTCAGTTCTATTATTTTATGAATCTCTACCAACACAGACTCAATAAGAATGCCAGTATTAGTTATGGTAGTTATGGTACTGCTGTTACCAAGAGATCTGAAAGTGCACAGGCTCAAACAAAGTAAAAATGTGCCTCTTTCACATAATGGCTAGGACAGGTGGTGTGCTAGGTCAGCTAGCAGCACTGAGCCCGAAATCAATGCAGAGAACTGGTCTGATGGTACCACGTCCCAGGTCACTCTGCTAAAACAATCCCTCCAGTCTACAGGAAAGGGGACAAGTTGAAGTCCAATCCAGAGATACTCTGCAGAGTAAATACACTAAAAACGATACATATTTCCCCCTTTTATGCCTCTGGCAGAGCTTAAATAAGTGGTCAAAGATAGCTGCAAATATAATCTCAGAGTAGACCTTATTAGACTCAGTGACGGGGAAAGAGAGGAGGCAGAATTTGCACAAAACCAGGAATCTACTTTATACTCCTAAAGTCTACATGAGTTTCAAAGACGACAAAGCTTTTCAACCACTGAACTTTTACCACAATTCTGAAAGACACTTGGGAGGATTTCCATCCTACAGAGGTGAAAGCTATGTCTCGGAGAGCTTCAGTAAAACACATGAAATCTCACAGTGGAGAGCTGCTATAAGCTGCAGTTTCAGGTCTGTTGGTCAATGCTTTCTCTATTATAAATACTGAACTGGAATATTTGCATAACAGATATAATTAGCATAAATCTGCACAGGATGGAGTTTGAAGAACAAGGAAACATTATTGTGGGAGGTAACGGAAAGAGCTACAGCATGTTACAGGCCCAGGTCTGGCTTCTAATGCTTGGAGTTCTCTACATAACCAGGACAGAACTTCAGAAGGGAAATTTTTAAAAAGACGAAAGGATGAAGGATGAGCTGATAAAAAATTCGCCACTGAGGTATTTATTCATTTTTCTCTCACATTTAGCTGTTTACAAAGCACATGTCAGGGCAGGAGAACACTTACAATCAGAGACACTTTGATCAGAGGAAAAGGTAAAACAGTAGAAGGAGGGAAGAATCTGAAAATGCTAGAAATAAGAGCATACACGATTGTCACGCACACACAGAAGTGGTTTGTATGGGCAGGTGGACCTGCGGCCCATGGGACATCAGTGCTATCTCCCTGCCCACCCTCGCCCCACCGACACACTCACAAGTCATGTGCTGCTTCCACTACGTTTGCTATGAAAATCCAGCCATAAACTGAAAACAAACTGCCTCACGCCTTGTGGAGGAATTGTTAAGCAAGCTCAACTAGGTAAAACTTTGAAAAATTCGTCCTGCTTTCCTCTTTTGTTTATATGAAATTTCTATCAAAATAAACCCCTAAAGACTATAGGTATGATTATTCCTAGTTTTAGGCTTCAGGAAAGACCGAGACAGTAATATTTCTCTTCCCACTCCCTCCCTATGCACATTAACGTGAACTTGTAAAAATAAAGGTCCGCTCTCTCAAAAATCTGCTTAAAATTGGGCATTTTTTGCAAGGTAGGTTTATGGATTACTAACTATGTAAGGAAGGTTGTGACGAGCCTCAGGGCACAGCCATCATTCATACAGCTTTCAAATTGAAGTCCCAGGGACAGACATCGGGACCCCCCCCCCCCCCCCGTAAGATCTAATGTGCCAGATAAGGGAAAGTAATTTATTATTTCACACAGCAAGTTAACGCGCGCCTACCTGTGCCCTTTCTGAGAAGGGCAGGAAAGCTGATCAGTGGATATGATTCGTCATGGGGTAATTACAGAATTATGCCATCTTATATCCTATCATGACAAAGCTCTCTTCCAAGTCCGTTGGACCTTCTCTTCTAATTTATTTTTATTCTAGACACTCAGAAGCATTACAGACACAGCTCCAGCTACATTTTGTCATCATTTAAGGGAAACTGGGGATTTCACCAAACTATGCCATCATGGCCTTTACAATAATTTAACTATAACCAACTTACCTGAGCAATTTTGAGTACCATTTTGTTTTTATATCCTATGATCGCTTTGGTATATTTATTGAGCACTTTTGTGTTTATAACATTGAATTCAACAGATAATGGAACAGAAAAGTATCAACAGTAAAAGAGTTTACAGTCTAAAAAGAATCTAAATCTACCTTAAAATCTAATAGTGTTTAATAAATACAGCTCATCTTAATGCAAATTTCTCTGGTCTTTTGTTTATATAAGAAAGCTCTTCACTGGCTCAGGGTGTTACATTTATTACTGAGTAGAATATAAGCAAATCCCATTATAAGCAAATTTAGCTACCCAAATGAAGCAAAATATAGATTATCATATCTCTTTATGCTACTATTTCTACTTAAAAAGAGGAACAGTTCTAACGCTTAGCAAATACAAAAGAAAAATCAACTGATTTTTGTACAATTACTGTTTCCTTCCCCTCTCTCCTCCTTGTCTGAGCCCTTAGGCTTATGAGTAACTGTGTATAAAGAAAAAAGAAAAAAAAATGAAATAAGGTCCCTATATGGCCCAAAGTGGAGCAGGCGCTAGGACGGGGTTAGAGCTGTGAGTTTAGCAGCACCCGCCCGAATGGCCAGATCTCTCAGGAGCCTTTCAAATCTCCACAGCTTTGCGAACGTTCCAGTCAGCAGCCAGCTTAGAAAATGTCCCTTACTTATAATAACATCCGCTATTTTCACAACTCACGTCTACTTTATCCCTCTCTGACTCTCCAGGACATAACCGAGTCACAAGGAGCAAGGCCTCATCTGCCATTTCAGGACAGACGAAGTTTGAGGTGACTCCTTCAGGAAGGAGCAGGAATCACCTTTGTTGCGGTACTCATGTGTACTCAAGGGCACTGATGGAGCAAAGCTTTCAGAGACATTAGGAACAACAGCATGTTTTTTTTTTTTTTAACCCATGGAGGGCGGGGGGGGGGGGGGGCGGATCTAGGTAGCTGTGTAAGAAACCTATGCACAGCAATTTCAACCAGATCCACCCTTTCAAACTTGCTTGGCACAGGGTGAAAGTACTTATAAATATAAAGCTTCACAAATCAAACTGAAATAAAAAATTGAGATGGGGGTGGCTTAGTTCTAGAGCACTTGCCTACCACGTGAGAGGCTCTCTATGTTCAATCTCTCGCATCAAAATAAAATAAAATAAAATAATCTGGTTCTATACTACTCTGCCTTAGGTCACTTTTTCTTAATGTATCTATTCATTTAACTATGCCTACTTTTATCTAAACTATCTCACTTTCTATTAGATGTTAAACTTCAGAAGTTCTTAAGGTCAATCACAGGATTGACGATCCACCTCTCCGTTTCGGCAGGTGGATGGAAAAGTAGGTATTGATAGATAACCAGCCAGCCAGGGCAATCTTGGGATTTGAGGATCTCCAAAACACTGTAGTCCTCAATCCTACCCAAATTCTGACTCAGTTGAAATAATAAGACAAATGAATAATAAATGAAGTTCAAATTATCAGATTTCTCTGTTCGACTGTTAGAGACTGTGTTTTATATATGCAGATAAGACTTCTTAATAATGATCCCCAAACTTAGGAGGTACCACTCAGAACCACCACCACCCACAGCGACTCTAAACCGCCGCCACCCTTCCTGCTGAGTTGTGCCATTTGCCCAAGAGAAAAGAGCAGTCCGGAGCATAACTCACAAGCCAAATTTTAGAAGAAAACTAAGAGTAACCGCGAAGCTACGCATCTACACTGCTGTGGTTTGGCTGCTGAGTGTCCCGCAAATTTACTTATTGTGTTACTGGGAAGCAGAGCTTGGGTGGAAGGGGCAGATATTTAGAATTTGACTGGGAAAGCTTGTTGAGACTGGGGGTTGCCCAGGGTAGAGACTTCTGATGTTTGTTATCGACTTGCTCGGGCCAGGAAATGGGAGGGGGCACCCACCCCGAGTATCCAGTCCGAGCTGACCACCTAAGCTAAATGAAGAAAGAAAGAAGAAAAACTGTTGCAGCTCCTTCCTGGGAAACCTTGTTGGCTTTGCTCCAGACTTGCTTGGCTTCTGCCTCCAATCAGGTGAGCAGCTCCCCAGCCTCTGCCCCTGCTATGTTCCTACAGTATGCTGCTGGCTGCTCCATGAACGGATTATGTGGGTGACAGACTTCTGAAACTGTGAGCGAAATAAATCTCTCCTCTCTTAAATTATGGGAGTTGGGTATTCTGTCACAGCAATGATAAAGTAACTAGGGCAGAAATACCCAGATTCTAATACTTACACCTCCAATCAGATAGGCCGTTCGTTTCCCCCTTGAGGAAGGGCTGTAACAAAGTTGGGAGTCGTTTGCTTGACAATGCGCCTTCATGCGGATGAAGTTTTGGAGGAGGCCACAAGGGCCTCTTTCCTTAACAGCATCCCCTAGGGCTTTACTCTGAACCTAACCGGCTTCCTCACTAACCGGATGGGCGGGTCTTCTTGCAGGAAGGAAGAGATCAGTGCTACTTTCTACCTGCACAAGGACCCTCACCTTAGACCCAGAGCTCCTTTGCACATGCCCAGGACCACCTACTGCAGAGGGGTCCAGGTGATAAGAGCCACACACCAACTTAAACCATTTTTTCTGTCCCTCCAGATTTTGACCTGGCTCATCCAGCTTCCTTTCAGCTCTTTATTCCAACTTCACCGTCTCAGCCATGTCTTTCCTGATCATCTTGTTTAAAATAGAAAACCCTCATTCATGTCAGCACCCTTGGGCCTTTTCACTGCTTTTTTTTTCTGAACCACTGATTTCCACTTGACATGTCATATTGAAATCATAAAAAAGATGAAGGTATTTTATTGGCTTTCTCCCCAGTGTAGGTAAATTCTGCAATGGAGGTTCCAGCAGGATCAGACTGATCTCTGTTCATATCTATATTCCCTTGATCTAGGGCTTAACTTGGTACCTAATACAATACTCAGCGAATGATTTGATAGTAAATGGACAAACATAATAGAACCAGTTCTGGGTTGCAAGCACCACAGGCTTCTGGAATCTGCCTGGAAGAGACCCCTGGGAGGTTAACCTCTTCCCCAAAGCTTAACTCAACCCATCCCGGCCACTCTGTGTGTACAACCTGAACTACATTTCCTTGGCTGTTTCCTTAATATTACCTGAAATAGTGTTGATTGACTCCCCAAACTTTAAAGCTTGTGCTTAGAGGAGTAGGAAAGGATTCGTACATGGTATTTGGTGACAAATTGTTCTATAGTGAGAGGACAGATGGGGGGTATAGCTGTGTATGCCTGGTCCCTCACGCCACAGCTTCACAGATAAGCCACTCACCCCTAATTTCATCCCTAAGATTCAAAAAAAATTACAGAATTACTGACTGGAGGATTTCTGTCTGCACAAAAGGGAGCATAAGACATGACACAAAACTTTTCCACATCACAAATCTTATTTATGGTCTTGAGAATTTGTAGCCTACTATAGGCCTAAATTATTAATAGAAATATGTCATTTAATAATCAACTGATACAGTAATCTCTATTTTTCCATTCGATTTTCATCTCAGCTTCTGTCTGTCTGGCTCAATATATAGTTACACACATGTATTCATGGGAACACACACACACACACACACACACACACACACACACACACACTGTGAGAAAACCAAAGAGGCTCCCAGTAATCGTTTTCCTTCTTTACTACACTTACTGGGCAAATGGCTGACCAGAATAAGGTCTCCATTTCCAGACCTCTCTTCCATTCAACTGTGGTCAAAGAGCGCAAGAAGAGGTGGAAATAGGAATTGGAGAGTGACTTACTTTCCTTGCTCCTCCTGGCTAATGTGAATCTGGCTTTCACGGCCAAAGTTGGAACATTCATCGTGAACCTTACTGTGACTTAGATAATGAGGCCATGTGACAGAAAAAGATGAAAGAAATGCATGCTCAGGACAACACGAAGCGCCATATTATCCTAAACCTAACTTCAATTTTCAACCAATCTCTCACTTTCTTTCTCATTCTTGCTGGGGTTCTCTCTCTCTCTCTCTCTCTCTCTCTGAGTGTATATGTGTACATGTGTGTCTCCCTTCTTTCCTTCCTCCTCCCTCCCGCTCTGTTGCTATTCTTACCATAGAACTTCATGTGCCTGCTTTTGTTTCTTGCTAATGTCTGATCGATATCATCTTTCTCCACATATTTTTTCAACAACTTATTTTTAATCTCTTAGTCCTGCTTTAAACCAATCACTTCAAACATCACTTCATGTTAAAAGCTTTTGTTCTTTTATTCCTGGCCACTTACATTCTCCAAGAATATAACCCATAGTGTAATCTTTGCTTGACTAAGCTTTTTAACAAAACTATAAGCCTCTTAAGGGTGAAAATCAAAATCATTTGACTTGGTACCTCCAGAGTCTAGTTAAATGCCTGGTACAAAATACAGCCTTCATCGCATATTAGATGAAGCAGGCTATGTAAGTACTGTTATTCTCATTCTAAAAGATGGGTAAATTGAGACTTGTAATTTATGTAAGATCACATAGGCTAATAATCAGTCTGCACTTTCTTACTCTGCCAGGATGCATTCAACTTACACAATAACTATGATTTCAGACACTTAGATACAACCTTCTGTTCCAGGATCTTTCTTGCCAACAAGTAGACCTAGACCTGAAGGGATACACCCGGGAGCCTTCTACTCTAACTTACTTCCCTACTTAATGTAGGGCCCAGACATAGATCCCACAGTCCTATGAAGCAGCTAAGGTATCCACTGAGTTCAGAAGACAGTCTCACTTTATTTAATGTTAAACCACATTCAACTTTATTCTTTTATGGTCATTTCTTTGCCACTTATTAAGCAGTTGTGTGTATGTGTGTGAAGCTGCCCTCTCTATTGTAAAATGTTCACTTTTGTTAGTGTGTATATATATATATATATACATATATATATATATGTATATATATATATACACATACATATATACATATACATATATATAATAACAAAAGTGAACATTTATATATATTTATTTTTATATATTTATATATATGCGATGCACAAAGGTTACATTGAGCTTGACCATTTTGTGCACATATATACCACGTCAACATTACAATCCCTTCCGCTTCTACTATGTGGCCCTCCCAATCCCCCCCGTATCCCCTGTGACTGCCACTGTTGCATGCATTTGGTTCTATAAAATGCATTTTACAGAAACCATACTGTATTTTACCTCTGAGTTTGACTCACTGCACAAAGCATTTCTTAACAAATGTTTTAGAAGGTGATTGGTAAGTACTAGATGACAACTTTCATGCAATACTAGCAATGACACTCCCTAAGCAGATCAGTTACCAGTACTTGCATGTTAGAGCCCAGGAATCCAAACTGTAGATTTGTTAAATGATTGACAAATAGATCTGTTACTGAATGAACCAAAAACTATGGTAACCTAACAAAAATATTGTATAAAAATGAGAAGATAAATTCAGACATTCTTCCTCAGCTAAATTTTCACTCTCCGTGATTTTGGTTACTCACTCCCAACCACAGTCAGTAAGTATAAACTTAAAAATTACAGAAATAAACAGGTTATAAGTTTGACATGTCCCTAGGTGGTCAATCCTAGCACATCACCGAGTCATGGTATCTAACTTGTCCATGTTACTTCCTCTCGTCAGATAAACAGTGTCATTTTATATCACCACAAAAAGATGACTCTGTGGAATACACCTCTGAGAGAGAGTGCACTTACATAATTTTATTATTCTATGTTGTTATAACTATTCTATTTTACTATTAGTCGTTCTGTATCACAGGTATGTATGTACACGAAAACCCAGAGCTAGGTACTATCCTCAACTTCAGGAGTCCACTGTGGATATGTGAACATACTTCCTCTGGATAAGATACGACTCTATATAAACTCCAAGGTCCAAAACACATGGAAAGAAGTCCGCAGATTTTTCAGAAAAGGTTACATCCATCTCTTTTGCTCCTCTGACTCTGAGCAGGCACTGGGCATATGGGTGCTGACGCAAAAAGGTCATGATAAGTGGGATTGTGTGGGGATCTGCCAAGCCACCCATCCACGCATCTACTCATTCATTTCCTTCAGAAATGGAGACCTCATACAACCACAGAATGAACCTTTTCAACATCAGATCATCTCATTCCACGGCTCAAAGCCTTCGAAGCCGCCATTTCACCATGAGTAAGATTCACACTGCTTCCTGTGGCATGGGCAGCTCTGTGTGGTCTGGCTCCTGACTATCCACAGACCACTGAGCACTCTACATTCCCTTGACTCATTCCACCTCCCACCCCGTACTCTTCACACACATCAGCCATCGCCTCTCTTTAGGGTCGTTGCATGCACTATTCCCTCTACCAAGAACATTCTTCCTCTAGTGTGTCATTGTCAGCCCCTCACTCATCCTGATTCACTGACTTGCTCACTTGAGGGCTCGTCCTTCACCACCAATATGGAGTTGTTTCTCGAAAATAAGAAACTCAGAATAAGTCATTTCATGGAAATAAATGGGGGAGAGAGAGTAGGAGCTGGGGGGGGGGGTCAAAAAGGGAGAGGGGAAGGATTTATAATTTTGATATGATGCACATGTGTACAAAATACTCAAGTTCAATATAAACATTATGTGTATACACACACACACACACACACACACACAGCAGGGGGGAAGGGTGGAGGCCTCTATCATTCTCTCTCACTTGCTCTACTCTGCTTTTCCTCATAGCAATCATCATGATTGGGCATTACGTTAAACACCCACCCAGCTGCCATCTTTTCCTGCTTATTTTAGCTGTTTATCTGTCTCTATGTATGTCTCTATCTACATATCTATTATTGTCTTACTTATTATCAGTCCTTCTCAGTGAAATATAAGCTTGAAGAAGGAAGGGTCTTTGTCTTGTCCCTGCTAAGCTCTCCACCCCTTATATAATAGACCTTCAGTAAACTCTGACTTCTGGGAGAATGAATGAATGAATGGCAGACAGGCGAACAGAAAAGGACAAACTCATCCAATAACTGTGTATTCTACCTTAGGTCTCATCTGTCTGGGGTAAGGTGACCTTTCTCTGCTCTTCTGGGGTAGGAGACTTAGCTGGAAAAGAAACAGCTACTAGTTTTTTAAGGATTCCAAAGAAAACTTCAGTTTGTCTCTCATCTGAAACCTGTTAGTGTCTAGGGTTCTATTTGATCTATTATGTAGAAGGTCAAAAGACAAAAAAAAAAAAAAATACCCTTAATGAGGCTTATTTTAGTCTTGTGTCCCCTTCACAATTTCAGCTATCAGACACTGGGTTGGCAGGAACAATAAACTTGCCAGTTTACTCCCTTCACCGTTATTATGAGAGAATTTGATTAGTTTTAACTTCTAGTGTTTAGACTTATCTTAGTTGGCAAAGTTCTAGATAACTGATAGAAGACATAAAATACTACCAAATCAAGAAACACTCGAGAAACCCATAAATACATTAAAATTATCATTTATCGAGTAGCATGTATTTTCAGGACTACTAATATAACAAATGAATATATTTAATGCATCATAAATTATCTTAAGATACATTATCTTTTTGCAAAGCTGCAAACAGGCATGAGAGGATCAATAACTTGTACCATGTCACACAAATTATCCAAGTATGCAGGCGAGAAGATGCCACGGTGCAGGTGCAGGTCTCTTGCTGGTGGAGGCCGATGTGTTTGAGACTTCTCCGTCTGCATTGGCTTCCTCACTTGGGGACAAGCTCTCCTCCTAGGGTGCAGTCTTTTTTTTTCACGGGTACCAAATCTTTGAGACTTTTTTGTTCTGTGCTCTGCATGCATTGCTGCCTAAGTGCTCTCCTGCTGGACTGCTTTGGGCTAGACTCTACGTGACATTGCTTTTCTCCATGATAACAATCTCTCTATGGGTTTGTTCCAACCTAATTCCAGCCCCACCTTTAATGAGACTCAATAGTAAGAACTTCATAGCTTTAGGATCTATTAGTTACAGTAACAAAGCTTGCCATATTGACAAGAAGTGGCAGGTGACGTGAATGTGGGACCTTGTGCAGTGAACCTCCACCTACCTCGTCCAGTGTTCTTGCTCTAATTATGCCATCTTAAGACGTGGATTACCTCTCAGCTGGCTTTCACTGGGTGACTATGGTGTTTCTTACACTTCTTGTTGTTCTGTTTTTGTTTTTTGTTTGTTTTGCTGTCCAGTCCACGTTAACATATTCTTTACTATTGTTGTGTTGGGTGGGAGCCAGAGAATAGCTGAAAATCTTCATTACTTTGAAAATGTGTCCCTGGGGTAACTGAGCACATTTTAAGGCCACTATGACAAGCTCATAAGTTATGGTACTTGGCTACGCAGCTTCTCTTCGGTTGCTTTGAGGCAACGGTCCTCAGAGCAGAGACAAGCGGAATTTTAAACCTTGTCGTCACTCAAGGAAAGAAAGCTCGTTGATATCTGAAACGCATGGGATAGTCACCAAAGTACAAAGTAGATCTCTCTCTCTCTCTCTCTCTCTCTCTCTCAAGGAAGATTTTTTTCAAAAAATTGAGCAACAATTAAATGCACCCAAAATGGAAAATCACAGAAAAAGTTTGAGAATGGTGACAGAGAAAAAAATTGCAATGGCATATGAAATACAAGAAAGGAAATCAATATAGTGATAAACACTGATTACGCTTGGGGGAAACTCATATTTACAGCTCTTTTAAAAATGAAACATCTTTCCAAAAGATGAAATTCTTTGAATGTATCCAAAAAAGCATGGTTTAAGCAGTTATCTATTTGTAGCAGAATTTTACTATCCAAAATTTGATAGCTTACATGATTCAAAGTTGTAACGGGTTCTATAGATCTGAATTTATCACAGACTCTTCCAGAAATAAAAAAAAAGCCATGATTGTTTAATCTCTGATTCTGATTCAAAGGATATTTGAAATACTTATCTAATAGATAATTATTTATTGCTTATCCTGTTTTAAAGTCCTCCCCGGATGTAGAGTCTCCAAAGTATTTTTTGGTTAACCATTTAAGTGTTCATTAATACTTCAGCTATCAAATAAATTTACAGAGTTATCTTGGAGAGAGAGGAAAGAAAGTTCAGAGATTTTTGAAGCAACAATGACATAAAAGAAGTGTAAGTGTAGTAGGACAGATTTTAAAAATGATGATAAGACAAGAGAAGTTTGAACTTTATCAGTTTAATCAGTCAGACTAAGAGTTCATTGTATGGGAAAGTAGTAGAAAATATGCCTGCCAGAACAGGAAAAAGAGGTGGGCATATGTTTGTCAACCCCTTAGTTTAAAAACTCAAAGAAGAAATTCTTTCTCTTGCATTCATTAAGGGTGCTAAACAATCAAATGAAGGGAGAAATAGAGTCTGGGTTGCAATTATCTAATTCTTTGAGATAAACCATTCTAAAATGTAGTGGCTTAAAAATTGTATATTATTCCTCATTTTTTCAGGCTGTGAACTTGAATAGGGTTCAGCAGGGTGACTCTTCTGTTTGGTGTTGTGTCAACAGGGGCCTCTAGGTACTGTTCAGCTGGCAGATAAGTGTTGTGGAGTATGAGAGAAAGAATTGTTGACCTGTTGAGCACCTTGGCATGGTGGTTGAAAGGTGGGGCTCAACTGAGGATGTCAGGAAACCTACATATAGGTTCTCTGGCATTAGAATCTCAAGGTAATTGGACTTGGTACATGATGGTTTAAGATCTTAGATCTTAGAGTGTTCAAAAATAAGCAGAAATAAACTGAAATGTGTGACTTAGTCTTAGATGTTTCAGAATGTCACTTTCTTCTGTTGTTTAATGGGAACACAATAGCCAGCCTAGGACCCACAGGAGAACTGGCTTTTTTTCTCAGTGGGGAAGGAGTGGTGGAGAATCAGTAGCCCTTTTCAACCCACTAAAGTCTGTAGTAATATTTCAGGCCAAGCTTTCTGGAGACTAATTTGATTAAAGCAATGGGAGGCACACCATGGTAGGATTCAGAGTTCAGTGGTTACTGATACGGCTATGTTTGTATCCAAGCAGGATTATAAATAAACTAATGACCCTGTGTAAGAGTCATGTATGGTCCTGAGGCTCACTCAGTCCAAGAGCAGAAGGTGAAGGCGACACGGATTGAGTGCTTCCTTCCATTCATCCATAGTACAGGCCATGAGCCTCCAAACTGCGCAATGCGCCCTGCCCCTAAGAAGCCCACACTCGATGATGGCAACCCAAGTAGCAGAACAGAGCTGCAAGTGAGCAAGTTAATGTGTAAGATGTTAGAAATTCAAGTCTTACTTTCATTGAGTATGATTGACCTTGAAAGTCCAAATGCAGCAAAAACCTCATAAGCAAAGTTTCCACGGAGGAGGAGAAAGAAGAGCCTCTCAAGAGGCTTTTGGGCAACGCATTAAAAAGAAATGTGCAAGGGTAAGGATACCTTGGAGAACCATGGTGTGTGTGCGTGTGTGTGTGTGTGTGTGTGCACACGCGCGCGCACATGCTACAGACAGTTTAATAAATTAAGGAAAGAATGGGAGAAAATAAAAATGGACACGGAGGCAGAGAGCTAATATGTAAAAATACCTCTAGTATTCCTTGTACTTCATTCTGAATATTAGAATATGGCATTGGGAATTTGAAACATGGGTCTAATATAGTTTAGGAAGATTTTTTCTTAGCTCTGATGTAAAACTTAAGAGCCTGACTTGACCTGGCCACCTCCCACTCTAAGCAGCCAGCAAGCTCAAATTAGTTTAGCTCATACCTAAAAATCTGTTCTTTACAATGGAAGTTTTAAATTAAGCCCATTTCTTCTTGTTAGATTCTTAGATATTTACCGTTGATGCATTATATTGTGCTTCTGGCTTCTCTTTTTCCCCTTGAATTAATAAATAAATAAAATCACTTTCCTTCAAGACAGGCTTAGAGTTAGAGCTCAGTAACTATTATTGCAATGCTGTTATCTGCTCCAAAGAATATATATCTGATGGGAGATGTTGTAGCTTCAAGACCACCTACTCCTGCCTATCGAGTCTTGAAAGATCAAAATAGAAAGAAACATTCTCTGGCTCTGGCATCAAATACTTCGTTTTTTACTACAGAATTTATTTCAGTTTGACATTCTGTGTGTTGCTGCTGCTTTCTACCATGCTATAAATCCCTCTTGAGCTAGGAACTACTTCCAAAGCCTTCCAAACTTAAGCTGCTCAGCAGTAAGCCTGGGAAATCGGTTCACGATGGGACAATTTCACTTCTGAAGCATGTTTTTTACACTGGAGCAAGATTACTTCCCAGGATTAAGCAGACTCTGGAGATATACATGTTGAGTATTCCTTGTCTGAAATGCTCAAGACCAGAAGTTTTTCAGATTTTGAAATATTTGCATATACATAATGTAATATCTTGGGGATAGGACCCAAACCTATACCTGAAGTCCATTTATGTTTTGCATATACTTTAGACAAATGGCCTAGAGTAACTTTTCATATTTTTGGTATACCAATATTTTGACTGTGAACTGGCCGATGATACTTGGTGTGAAATTTTCCACTTGGCTCATGCTGATACCTAAAAGTCTTTAAATTTGGAGCATTTTTCATTTTGAATTTTCAGATTAGGAATGCTCAACCTGTACTATATTATTTAAAGCGTGTATTTTAAAATGTTTTTATTGATCAACTGGAGTAGTTTAAATGAAAAAAATTATGAAAGAACGGGATGCGAATTTTTCTTAATTTATTAAAATGCAACATCTCTGAAAAGATTGAATTAAGTCCCTCTTTAGACAACAAATAACTTTAGAAACATGAAATACCTCATTTGGTAGAAGTTCCTAATTCTATTTTTTAATCATCATGCATTTACTATATTTATGCTTCAAATTAGCCATTCAAGGGCAAAGAAGAGTGATATACACATGTGGACAGACTGAACAAGCAGCTGTTAATTGTTTGCACTGGGCGGATGAGACAGTAGCAGCTGGGTGGCTGCTCTGCCCACCTCTGTAGGCTACCTGAGCCACGGTTAGAAAGCACGAGCTGAAATGAATGGATGGTGGTGGACACTTTTCTGCTTAAAGTGGCCTTTGTAGATGACCCCTTTGCTGTACCTTGCATTATACCGACAGAATTGCATTTGCCTTCAAGTGCAACAGAGGATGCTTGGTAGAAAATTAATTTTATTTTTAATTAGGCACTGCTCACATCAGCTGGCTCCTATCTCATCCTGTCAGCACACCGTGGTCCTGCATTGTGCATTTTTTCCAGAATGGTTCCTTTCTCACAAAGATACATTTCACATTATGCCTGTGTGCTCTGTGTATATGCCACACTTCCTGAATCTCATATATATTTCATTCAGAAGAGTCTAGGAAGAACTAGGATAATATTTTGACATTTAAAGCAAGAAAATAAAAAAGTAAGAAATTTCAGCCATTAGAACCTTGGTTATCAATTTCTGCCTGAACATTAGAATCACCTGGAGAGCTTTTAAAAAATACCACTGCACATGTCACAGCCATTGTTATTTTTCTAAAAGTACTCCAGAAGAATCTAGTGTGCAACCAGGCTTGAAAACCACAGCACCAGAAAATTCTTTAGAGATAAATGAACTACACAGAGAGAACTTTGAGCAATGCTCTTTGAGAAATACATTACTTGTGGCTTATTTTATAAAGGACTTTAAAAAAACATCTATAATGTTATATAAAATATTCCTCAAGAAATCAGCCACAGTTAACTTAGTTTTAACAACTGATCATAGCTTTTGGAAATGTTAACGATCTACTAGATGCTGTAGGTTTATGTGAAACAGCAAGGCTTACTTCAAGGACTATAAGACTTTGGAAGGCAGAAAGCTCTAAGTTAAACTCCAGTATCCTCATTTGCACAAAAATGGAAGGGCTTTGCAATGTGTTGAGCTGCTCACATAGATTTCCAAAATCTGCAGAAATTATGTAGCCTATACACTGCTATCTTCCGCCTCCTCTGACTGTCCCCATCCCACTTTCCTCTGTGCCTGGTGGTATCTGAATAGTCACAGATACTTCTGGACACCACTTGATTAGAATAGGTCAGTGTGGCTCCCTGTCTTTTCTGTCACTCCTGGGTGACAGCTAGCTGTTGAGGAGTAGGAACTGCTCACGGAGGCTCCCACCTGTCCACTGGAACAGACCCACTGAGGCTAGCGGTGTGGAATTTCAGGGCTGACCAAAAACTCACAATGTCATTGATAGAAATCTGGTTGTCAAGTCAAGTAGAATTTATTGTTAGGCACTGCGTATGTAAGCTTAAAACACCTGAAGTCTTAGAGCTCCTCTGGGAAAGAAACTTAATAGAAGCTTCCTGCAATTCATAATTCCCACGGTATATATGATATTTCCAGTAGCAAATTTTTAAATGAAACTTCAAACCTGTCAAAAATGAACACAATCAGCCATGCTAGAGGAAAGATGGAATTGTCTTCTTCTTGTGCCCATACACAATAATTTCCAAAGGTGTTAGATCAGAAGTTGGGAACATAGCCAAGGGATGTGTGTGGGGAAGAGTATTACAGGCATATTCCAGGACGTTATTAAACAGATTTTTGTGATGCTTATGGACATTAGCAAATCAAAAAAACCTTCCAGTTATTGTGATTTCGTTTCTGATTTGAAGTAAAGATTCATTTTATATCTATTTTTAATCTGTGTAATTTTGTATTTTTTAAGAGAGCTTCAATTGAATAAGCTTCAGCCCCCACTTAATCCACTTCAGACTCGGGAAACTTACAGGAACTGGTCCATAATGACTTGACCCAGAAACTAGCCATCAGGTTCAGATGCTACCTTCATCCGAAATACAAGCATCTGGTTTCTACAAAAAGGTAGATACAGACAGGGAAGTAGGTAGTGACAGCAGAGATAGACAGGTCCGGGGAACAGAGTACCAACAGAGGGACTCCTTAGTGTAAAATAATGAGGGCTACACTATTAAAAATAATGTTTTTCATTGCAGTGAAGTTTTCAAATTAAAAACTCCTATTGTAGCTGCATCACAAATACCTTGAATTCACAGGAAAGTCAACCAGATCGCCTAAGCAAAATGAATTACAAAAAAGGAAATTAGCTATTGTTAGCTGTGCTGCTATGAACATAGGTATATGTATATCTCTGTTGTGTGTTGTTTTGGGCTCTCTGATATGAGAGTCCCAGATCACAACTCTTATGGAACTTAAAGTGAAAAACAAAGTGAAACAGGGGGGTAAGGGTAGGGTGGGGGAAGAGGGAGGGAGGGGAGGGGGAGGGACAGAGGAGAGTGGGAGGGCCCTTGTCACCTTGACAAGATACATATGTGCACAAAATGCTCAACTCCATCGTAAGCCTTAGATTTTGCATGTATACATATCAATAAAATGAGGGGGGGGGGGAAGGGAAATTAGCAACCAGCCCAGCTGACGCACTTCGGACCTTCCTTTCACGCCAAGAGCGTCAGTCTCCTTAGACGTGTGATGGAGGACAGCCAGATCTGCTGGCCCTTGGTGCTTATTTCCCCAAAGCTGCAGATAGTATCAGCATCTTCCGTGGCTAAGTACAAGTCCAGTGTTTAAAGTCACATTGTATTTTTTTTTTCATAGACCACAGATCCTAAATAGCAGCCATCTTCCTCATTTGACCAGGTCAGAGGTCATTTTGATAGTTCAAGGTTTTGTCTTTTGTGCAACTTTTCAGCCTGAGATTTTTTTCAAGCACATAAAAAGTTGAAGAAATAAGGCAATGAAAGTCTATTTATCAACTGTGTGCAGAAAGTGTTCACCTGTTGCTGCATTTGCTTCACCTTTTATCTCTGTATCCACATTTCTACTTACTTGTTGCAAAGTTATGAGAATCTCACTTTATCCCTAATATTTCAGAATGAAACTCCTAACAGAACAGTCCCCTACATAACCACGGCACCATTGCCATATCTTATGAAAATAGCTGCCTAATACAATCCAGACAATCTACATTCAAATGTCTCCAGTGGTTCCAAAGATGAATTTTAGAACTAATTGTTCTCCGAATCAAGATCTAATCAAATTTTACATCCTGAATTTACTTGATATCTCTTTAGTCCTTTTTTGCCCCATGATGCTTACTATTTGCGAGACCAAATTCTATCTCTTACAGAATATTCCACATTCTGAAATTTTCTAATTGTATCTTAACACTACTAAATTTGCTCTATTGTCCTCTGACTGTCCTGTGACCAAGACATTCCATCTATGGGCTCCCTTAAGTGTAAGATAACTTCATAAGCCATTTTAAATTCGGACTCTAGTATACTCTATTACTTAATTCATCCTCAAAAGAGCTTTGATATTTCTATCCATGAATTTCTATCTTATATATAAAGATACTAAGGCTTGAGAGAGACGTGCTTAAGATCACACAATTAAACAATTTATAATAATAAAGAATTGTCAAAGTATGGCTCAAGTCTTA
The DNA here is from genome assembly GCA_004027205.1 of Ctenodactylus gundi. Lineage (NCBI taxonomy): Eukaryota > Metazoa > Chordata > Mammalia > Rodentia > Ctenodactylidae > Ctenodactylus > Ctenodactylus gundi. The sequence goes on from PVKB01000532.1 coordinate 286,539, forward strand.
TTTTAAGTAGTCTTAGTCAATTATATTACTGAGGCTTAAAAGAGAGAGAGAGAGAGATCTGGAAGATACAGAGATTAATATTCCTTTATTAAGATGCAAGGATTCAGATGGAAAATGCAATTGAGTCAAGAAATCAATTCACAAGCAACAGCGTTTTAAGGTAAGATTATCCCACTGTGATAGACTGATGGCGCTCAAAGTTCTATCAAAACCAGCTGAACTCAGGGGCCCCAAAACCTCAAGACTCATCCAAGACAGCTCCTTTTATCTTACAACCGTGATCGCGCCTGGTTCACTCTGCTTCCAAGAGCAGATCTGAAGTTAATCCTCACGTCTTCATAATCCCTGCTGCCACCTTCATCCAACCCACCGTTCTCTCTCACTGGGGCAACTGCAGAGATTGTAGCAGGTCTTTCTGCTTCTCCTTCCAATCTTGGTTCCCTCTGATGCTTTTCGACAAAGCTCCAAGAGGAATCTTTTTTTAAAAAGTAAATCAGATCTCACCACGCCTCTCCACATTTAGCTAAAGCTTCTGTGATGGCCTCCCGTCGCACTCATTAAAACGTCCACAGTGCCAGCACGGCTGACAAGGCTCCGCGCGATCTGGATTATGTCCCCTGCTCTCTATTAACTTTAAGCTCTTTTTCTTTCTCCATTTTTTTTCTCAAATGATTGGCTTTGTTTAACAAAAGCATCGTGTTCTATGTTGCCTTCAGATGCCTGGTGAGCTTGTTCCCTCTGCCTGGGAGGCTCTCACTCACTTCATTTCTCCTCCTACCTCCCGTCCTTCGCTAACTTACTTTTTAATCCTCTGGTTAAATACTTCTTCCTTTGGGAAATCTTCTCTCACTTTGAATAAGGGCCCTTATCACCATATCTTGTGTTTTAATTCCACAGGTCTTACCATTATTCCTCATTTCCATTGCATTTGTTATTACCCTCACCAGCTTGAACACTCCACAAGGACGAAGACTATGTGACTTCAGTCACTGATTTACCCAATAAATGCGGCTCATGAAGTCACTGTTGAATGAAGTCTGTTTTTGAAAAACCAAAAGTTGTACCTTTAAATGCTAAGGTTGGGTATACACGTGCGCGCGCACGCACACACACACACAGCACACGTTCACACATGAGCTCCAGATAAAGAGCAAACACACCTAAAGCTTAGCACAGACAGGATCCAGCCATAATGGAGGCCACTCATACACAAATACGATAAGAGACAATGCCTATAACTAAGAAAACATCCCCCCAAAACTCGAAAACTTTCAATAATTATTCTAAACTTTTACCACATCTTGATGGGAAAAGATGACTGAGTAAAGATGAGCCAATTAATCTATACCTTTATCTATTTCAAATCCTTCTGCCTGCACACTGATCCTTTCCACTTTTCTGCTGATCCCAGAGCCCGATGTATGAGAGGCCAACTCCATCCTGTTCTCTTAACCCAATTCTTATTCATTTTATTTTTGTAGTACTGGGAGTTGAGCCCAGGGCCTTTGCACTAAGCTACATCCCCAGACCATTCACGTTTTTGATTTCGAGACACATTCTCACTAAGTCACTAGGTTGTCCAGGCTCGGCTTCAATGTGCAGTTGTCCTGCCTCAGCCTTCCAGAGGGCTGGAATTACAGGCCTGTGCCTCCGGGCCCAGCAGTCCAATTTTCTCTCATTTCCCTCAAGTTCTTACCAAATTGTTTTCTTCTTACATCACCAGCCTCTTTCTGTCCCATAAGTATCCTTCCTCAGACCACATCCATGTTCGAGCTGCTTCCTTCCAAAATGTGAAATTTGGCCATTGTTCTGCACCCTTCGTGAGCCGTGGCCATTGTTGAGAGAATAACTGACACCCCTTGTTTCTACCTGCTCACTGTCCAGGCGCCCCACAGTGCTCCGGATGCTGCCTCTCTTGCTGCAATGGAAGGCTTCTACCAATTCACTAAGTTCTACATTTAATAACTTTAATGAACGATTTTTACTGTCTCCTTGGGCTGCCATGCTGCTTTTGGGAATGACTGCATGTTAGTTGAAATTCTTTCCTTCTCTGTTATTTAAAGCCACAGTCTGTCTTGGCTCCCTTGGACCACTGGACCGCTTATCTCTGTCTTCTATAGTGCCTCATCTTCTCATTAATCCTATTTTTTTTAAAGCAGGACTCCTCGAGGACCAAGAGATTATTAATATTACTGTCTTCAACAACTACCTCTATGTTAATAACTTTCAAACTGACATCTTTCAAGAACTTGTAGCTTCTACCTTTCCTGGAAGTCTCAGAGGCATTTTTAAATCTGCTTATACCAAACTAGATTCATGTCCTGTTCTCCCTTGTCCGTATACCCTCAATTTTCTCACCATGAGTTTCTATAACCACACCACACAGCACCATACCTGAGACAAAATACTTGTTTGATAGCACTGATCTTTTAAGCCTAACTGCGAAGGAGAAATATCTAGGTATAAAGTTAAATATGGAGACAAAGAACCTACTATAGATACTCCCTAACTCACCAAGACTCATCAAATTTTTTAGTTTTACAGTGGTGCAAATGCACTATGCAGTCAGTAAAACTGTACTTGGAGTTCTGAGTTTTGATCCTTTCCTAGTCTACTGGCGTGCAGTTACAATTTGCTCTCTTGATGATGAGTAGTGGCACCCACCTGGAGTTCCCTGCCAACCACAACATCACAGGAGGAGGAGGGGGAAGCAGTCAATATTCTACGGTGCACAACATCGATCAGCCACGATATTTGTTAGGTTAGGTAGATCAAATGCATTTTAAATTTGCAACAGTTTCAATTTATGACAGGTTTATCAAGACTTAGCTCATCCTAAGCTGAAGTGTACCTCTGTTAAGCGTACACAGTACTGTGTGTTATATAGGGAATACTCATGGATAATCTTCTTTTGACCTTCACGGCTCTATCAAGAAATAATTGCCTCCAATTTATATATTAGGAAGTCAATGCTCAGAGAGAAGTTAAAGGACATGCCAAGGCCACCCAACCATAGAAAAGAGGAATTGAAAACTAGCCCTAACTTTCTTACACATCCTTGTGCACGCTACTACCTGCTTCTGTCATCTAATTACGCACAGAAACCTGGAGCCCACTGTCTTTTCTTCCAGTATGCTGCCCTTGTGGCTCCATGATGCTTAGCTCTTGGGGAGTTAGAAGAGACACTGTGTTTTCATCTCATTTATTTCAAGGATCAGCATGTGATCTGTACAACAGAAAGTTCCTCGGAAAAGGATTGGAAGGCTTGCTGCTCTGCCCAGGAGGGGGAACGGAAGATGAGTCCTCTGAGCCACACCAGCAAATAAGGCCAGCGGGTGCTGCATGCTTTGTGTTTTCCTGGGCACCGACCAAGTCATTGTGGGGCAAACTAGTGAGAAAGCAAGGCAGACATTTGGCCCCACACTTTTTGAGTGGAGTGAGGGAAAGGAGAAGACTCCCTACAGTCCTATTTTAAGAATCCCACTCAGGATCTTCTATTTTTTTCAGTTAGCATTAATGATTTCTAATATGAAAATTATTAAGCTGGGAGGCAAAGGTCAAGAGAGAAGCTATACTGTGTGCTTACCTCAAGAGTCCTTGCATGCTCGAGAGAGAATTTTATGTTTTTTCTGTGCCCTAAGGTTTATTACTTGTTCAATGTGATTCAATCCATGTACTTATACTTTTAAATGACTTTTCTACTTTTCTGCACATTTCAAAGTGAATTGAAAATGTTCTTACATCAGATATGTCTTAGTGTAACCCTGGTTTCCAAATAGAATTGTTTGTAAGGAGGGAAATGCCTAGCACATCCAGGGTACTTGTATTGTTCTTTTTGTTGTTGTTGTAACCAAATACCTGACATACCCAATTAAAGGAGAAAAGGTTTGTTTTATTAATAGCTCACGGGATCAGATGTTTTAGTCCCTGGGCAGCTGTTTGGTCAGCTGTCCCCAAAACTGAAAAATCATGACAAGAGAGCTTAGCAGAGGAAAGGTATTCACTACATGCAGTTAGGAAACAGTTCGGAGAGGTGAGGAGAAGGGGCCAGGGGCAACAACATATGCTTCCAGGTTCAATTGGACCTGTGTCCTCTAACCAGGAGCCATCTTCGAAGAATACATCCAAATATGAATTCATAAGTGGTTTAACCCATTCATGATGTTAACACCTCAACATCTAATCACCTCCCAAAAGCCCTAACTCTGAACACTGCGTATTGGGGGTAAAATTCTCAGTCCACAGGTCTTCGTATTTAAAGCATAGTATCATTCTTGCTCATGGGTCTTATATTCATTTTACTGCTTCTTGGATCTTAGATTTTACTGAATAACAGAGACAAAAAGAAGGAAAGAGTGGCGTGTAAAATTTGTCTTAAAAAAAACTTCGAAAGAAAAAAATTCAGATGAAGAGACAATCTCTCTGAAAGAAGACTGTAGATTACCTCAATCTTAGGAAAAATGAAAAGTGATATTTAATAATGTTTATTCTGGGTTGAAAACCTGCTTCCTCCTGTATCCAGAGGCTTCAACTCCTGATATATATATATATTTTGTATCTTCATGCTTCTTTTCTGGGGCTTTCTGGCATAACTCCAATTTGCATGATCTTTCTGTCTTAAAAGTAAGCAAAGAACCCAACATGCATTGATCTTGAGGGATCATCTCCTTTCGTCTTGAACCAAGCATCAAACTGTGTTTCTTCTGACTCAGTTTTTGCGCCTTCCATTCACTTTCAGCCCATTGTAACCTATCAAATAGATCCTCCAAGGTCAGACATATCGTACTTCCCATCCGTGTGTCCAGATACCTACCTAGTGCATTTTCACTGGGATGCTTCTGATCCTGTTTCTTTTGGATCACTCCTGTCTTCCCCGGGCTCTGAAATTCATATTGTCCTTTCTCTCTCCCTTCCCCTGGCCTACTCCTTCTTCTCAGTCACTTTCCTCAGATTCAAAATTAATGTTCACTAGATTCTTTTCCAGGCTCCCTTCTCTTCTTGTTCTAAGTAACTGTCTTAGTTACTTTTTTATTGCTGTGACTCAACATCCAACGTCCACCACTTTAGGGTAGAAAGATTTATTTTAGCCAGCAACAGTGAAAATGTGGCAGATGCGGAGGTGGAAGGAGGCTTTACATCACAGCATTGTAAACAGGAAATCAAGTCAAGTCCAGTAAAACAAAGTCAATTTGAGTCTCAGAACCAAGGAAGGAAGCGGCATATATCTTATATATCCTTCCAGGTCCCATGCAGTGATCCACCCCTTCTGGATTTAGCCTCAGTGTTCCACCCCTTACAGATTTAAGCCACCTCCACACGCCTATAATCCAACCTCCACACCTGTCTTCCACCGCATGCCCATGATCCACCCTTCCATACCAGGCCCCATCTCCTGGTATGGCACATGATTCCGTAGATAATCCGTAACATCCAAATACACAAGACTTCTGAAGGAAATCCCTGATCCCAACCAGGATAACTATTAGATGATCTCCAATGTTCATGGCTTCAGGCACTATACAAATAGAGATGATTGCCCAATCTCCACCCCAGATCCTCTGGACCCAGTGATCTGGACTGGATTCTGGTTATGCTAGCTATTAGCTGTTTGGCTTGAACATGCACACATTCTCAGTGGCCCAGTTATCTCATCTGAACACTATACATCATGATAAAATCTCCCTGATAAGGTGGTTGTCCGATCTCCTGGAATTGGTACAGCTGCCCTTTGCCGTTACTTCTTTTATAGAGAGAAGGTTATTCACGCCATCTGTCCAAACTTTCCTTCACTTGAAATTCTATACTGTGATAATAATAGTAGGACGCTAAAGCACAGCGCTGCAAGTGTCCTTGCTGTATTACTCAAGGATTATCTGCTTGGTATATTCAAAAGAAAACAAATGTCAAAGCAAGTCAAGTCTGTATCTACCTTGAAAAAAGAAAGACTGTCCCTATTTACTTATAGGAACAGGGTCTCACCCATGAACCAAACTCTTGTCATCACAGTACTATGTAGGTCAAACTCTTGCAAACAGCCAGATTCTCAGGTACTTCTAGAAAAGAATGGGCCAGTGTTTCCTTTAAAACAACAGTGATCCAATAATGTGATGTGGTGAAAAGGTAACAATAGGTAAGAGCACCCCTCGAGCTCACTTTGCTCATATTTTACTTAGGCAGAAATATTCTGATCTCCAAATTTTGTCTATAATAGTTCATTGAAAGAACTTTAGTCTGTCCGGAGGATAGCCCATCACTCATTTATTGGGGAGATTCCTGCAATTATTTGTTGACTGGTCTAGGTTGTCATCCAGGCACTGTGCTAAGCATGTGAGATGAAACGATAGGACAGGCATAACTCCTGCCCTCCAGAAGCCTCAACCTGGTGGGAAGAGGCATACGACTTGCAAGTAAGATTCCACTGCTGAGTTGAAATGAGTCGAACCTCAGAACTGAAGAAGCGTATCATCCCAGACGCAGAGCCCAAGGACCTCCCAGAAGGCAATATTCCTGGAGCAGACTGAGGGAGGTAGGCAGTGGGATGGAGAGAAGAAAAGCCTTCAAACAAGGCACGGTTCAAGGAGCAGAGAGTTTGGGGCCACTTTTATCATTTCTATTATATTTTTCAAATAGTATAGCAAGAGACAGATCTAGGGGCCAATAAGTATATGAAATAATGTTCCACATCTTTAGTCATTAGATAAATACAAAATAAAAACTAGATGGAGATTCCATGTCACCCAAATTGGAATGGTTATCATAAAGAATAAAAACAGAACGCTGGCAAGGACGCAGGGGAACATGGAACCCTCTTACATTGCTGGGAGGAATGTAAATGCACACAGCCCCTGTGGAGGTCAGAAAGCTAAAAGAAGACCTGGGCTGTAGTTTGGATGTTGAGTGTCCCCCAAAAGCCTCCTGTATTTGGAACTGTGTGCTACTGGAGAGCTTGCTAGGAAGGGGTGGACGCTGGTGTTTGACCTGAAGGGATGGGATCAACTTGTAGAGATTGGGGGTTGCCCAGGGCAGAGCTTTCAGGTGCTTGTTATTGATTTGTGGATCAGGAAACGAAGGAAGGGTACCTGCCCTGTCGGAGGGGGCGGGCACAACGGGACCTGGAAACTCTGAACTACATGAAGGAAGGAAGAAGAAACACTGTTGCAGCTTCTTCCTGTGAAAGCTCATCTGCTACCCTTGGCTTCTGCTGGCAATGGGGTGAACAGCTCCCCAGCCTCTGTCTGCGCAGTGTACTTCCACCATTGCTGGTTCCCCTATGAACGGACGGTGTGTGAGACAGATCTCCTGAAACTGTGAGCTATAAATAAATAAATCTTTTCTCTCTTAAAGTGTGGAGGTTGGGTATTTCGTCACTACAATGACAAAGTAGCTAAAACAAGCACTTTTTGTTTGTTTTTTTTTATTTTTTCTTTGCAGTGCTGGAGATTGGAAACTGAACTCAGCACCCTCACATTGAGCTACACTACTAGGCCATTTTTTACATTTTTATTTTGAGACAACATCTTGCTGAGTTACAAAATTGCCCAGGGTGGTCTCAAACTTGTAACTCTCCTGCCTCAGCCTCCCAGAGAGCTGGGATTGCAGGCTTGCACAAACAAACTTTAACAGGACCTGGCATTAGATCTATACCATTCGATTCAGCTATTCTAGTCCTTCATATATGTACTTAAAGGAATTAAAGTTTAGCATACTCAAGTTTACTGTGGCATAATTCACAATATCCAAGACATGAAACAGCCTGTGTCCATCTTTGCATGAACAGATGAAGATAATGTTATCTAGATGCACGATTTAATATTAGCTAGCCATGCAGAAAAACAAAATTATGTATTTGTAGAAAAATGGGTGAAAATGGGCATCAGTATGTTGAGTGAAATAAGTCTCAGACAGATAAGTGTCACATTTTCCCTCAGATGTGGAATCTAAAAAAAAAAAAAAAAAAAAAGACATCGTGAATGTGAAAGGGAAGGTAATATTAGACAAAACAAAGGAATATGGAGCTTGAAGGATGGTGGTGGGGAATTGATATTACCAAAATACTTCCTATGCAATATGGAAGTACCATGTCGATACCCCATACTTTATAAAATTAAAAAATAAATAAAATATATTTTAAGAAGAAATGTATTTAGGAGTTGTAGTGAACAATGTTTAATGACAAAAGAGAGCAAGCTACAACAAAAAATATCAGAGCGCACAGCATGGACCCTGGGTACACATGTGTGAAGCCTCTATTTCAATTACATGGACCAGCATGCGTCAGTATGGACTAGTTCAGCATTTTCCTCGTAATCCTAGCACCACTGACACTCGCCTGATGACTGATGATCCCATGTGGTGGGGTCGGTCCCGTGCATGAGAGCTCATTTAGCAGCATTCCTGGCTCCCACCAGATGTCCCCAACACATGCTCCCAGCCCTAGTTAAGGACGCCTATAAATGTCTCCAGACGTTGCCAACTATCTCCTGGTGAGTGAAATCTCCCCCGAATGAGAACCACAATACTAGCTGTAAAACTGATCATGTTCTAAAAATTCTGAAAGCCACCAGACTGTGGGGCGAGCTCTAGTACACCTCCGCTCCTCTAGCCCCACCCTGGTCCTCCACCTTGCAAGCCCTTTCCCCTCTCACTTTCTTACCTTCCATCTCCAGCATCATCAACCTCCTTCTCCTATTGCCTTTTCTCCACCGCTCCTCTTTCTCCCTCTCTTCCCCTCCCCAAAACACCAGAATCCAGCCAAGTCTCTAAATAGCATGTTAGAAATCTGTGGCTCATTCCCTTTGTAGCCAGGGCCCCGTGGGGACATAGGGCAGCATCTTGCTCAGGCGGCTAGCGCCTCCCAACATGCTGTGATAGCTTAATGGCTGCCAAACAGGTGTGCTTTCTGTTTTCAGGCTTCAGTCTCTTTTCTTTTTTTTTCTCCCCTGGTCTTTCTTTATGTATTCTGTATGTATATTCAGAAACTAGAAGTGATAGGAAAAAAAAAAAAAAAAAAACTCCATTCTCTGGCACAGCCTTTGCAAGAGAAGGAGCAGGTACAGTAACTCAGAGACATTTAAAAATACATACAAGACAAAAGAACTCAGAGGCCCAGGCCTCAGTGGGGGTCCAGAGAAGGAATGACCTAGCAGGTGTCTGCCTTCCCTAATTTCTCTGCTCCCCCTGCTCTGATGGCTCCCTGCGCCCTGCTGTGCACCTCTGCCCCACAAATACTCACACCCTCGTCAGTGGGGCACGTTCTTAGCTAGAATGTGGCTCCCCCCTTCACCCTGCGAGGCTGCGAGGCCCCCTGCTGTGCGCATCCAACCTGTCTTTTCTCTTCTTTCCTGCTACCATGTCAGGGATGTTCCCTCTTTTTCTCTATTGAATGAAGCGTTCTCCTTATCCCCTACAAACACACCGAAGCACATGTATAAAAACGCTTTCGTACCCTAAATATTCTGTAACTATGCTACTGCTCATTAGAAAGAAATGAATAGTTTTACTCCCAAGAGCTTTTTTTCTTTAATGTCTGTTCAAACTCACTTGATTTTTATTTATTTGCTAGTTAAGCTCCAGCAAAGCATGGTTTTTCTGGAGAAGATGCCGGTCAGACCTGCCTGACCTGGATGAGAATGATGGCTAAGAAACAACTTTTTAAAAGGAAATATTACCAGTGACACAGGTGAATCTGCCTTTAAGGCTCTCCAGCTAAACTCGCATCTGCTGGAGTCCGCGTTGCAATTCCCTCCACTTCCTCCCACTGCCCCAACTAAAGTAACAGTATCCAGACGCCCCGGTGTTTCTCCTGCTCATTTGCCCGTGGGAGATTGGGAAGTCTTTCAAATGGGCCATCTGTGGAGCCACTGTGGCTCTGCATTTGCTCGCCTGGACCCACTAGATGAAAATAAAAGCACTACTTATTTCTTTAGACGTTTCAGAACATTTGCACCAGCTATTCTCCTAGCAGCAAATAAAGCAGCCCAAGAGGAAGAGGAAGAAGGGTGGAGGGGGCCTCAGAACTGTAGGTGACCGACGACCATAAGCTAGACACCATTAGGGCTTCTTATATACATGATCCCATTTAATCTCCGTGGCAGCCACGGGGGTTCAGCATGCCAACTCGCGCCCACAAAGGTGAGGAAGACGAGTGCAGTGGGTGCATGGCGGAATCAAGTTCAGTTGCTCACTCATTCAATGGTGCTCAGAGCACAGCGCTCCAAAATATGGCATCTTGGCCAACTGAGTATTTTAAGCTGGAGGAATTTAAGAAAACTACAAAAGCAACAGAACCAGGAAGGTTTGATTTTTTTCTCACCTCTCTCCCCTGAAGCCGACCATAAAATTTAGAAAGAATTTTCTGACCTCTTTTGATACAAGTCAAAAGACCTCATGGAAATGGTCCCCTCCTAAGCTCTGTGTCCAAAGACACAGGAACATGGTGTCAGCCCCGTGAAACTCTCCACAGCTTATTCTCAGCAGGTTAGATTCTTGTTCATCAAGCTCGTCTTGTAAGGTGCTTTCCTCTTCAAACCAAGCACAAGCTACACAACCTCTCCTGTTTCTTTGAGCTTTTATTTTCTCATGAAGGCTCCATGGCACATAAAACTTTTTAAATAAATGTGTATGCTTTTCATCAATTCATTTGTCTTTGTTCTTTCTAGCTTTAGCCCCATCCAGGATCCCTAAGAAGCCTGAGAAAAACCTTCTCTCTTCTTCAGTTGTGTCAACCATGAAAAGATGACTGAGACACCCTGCTCACTCCAGTGACTGCCAATCAAATTCTGGAGTCGCTGACAGAAAGCTTTTGAAATGTGAGGATTCTTCCAAGGTAAGTTTTCTTAAATCTCTCTCTGTAGGGCTAGGTAGAAAGAGGAGGGTAACCACGTCTCCTCGTCTCTTCATTTCTATATTTCAATTAGCAAGAGAAAAGCATGTGCTGCTTAGATTGTTATTCTAAAGGTTCCTATGTCACACAAAATTTGCACTAAATAAATTTGTATGTTTTTCTCTTGATAATCTGTTTCGTGTGTGTGTGTGAGTGTGTGTGTGTGTGTGTGTAAGAGAGAGAGAGAGAGAGAAGGACAAAGGCCCCAGCCATGAACCTAGTGATGGGTAAGGAAAAGATACCTGTTTTCCTCCTCTACCTATATAACAGGTAAGTATTTTGAAGCCTGACAGCATGTCAGACTCAATCCCATGGTGCCTCTGTGCTATGAGAGTAGCATGACACCATTTAGAGAAAAAGGTTGTTCAGAATGCACATTCTAGGCAAAAATACTCAGTTCAAACCTCCATTAGTACCCAAAGAACCCAGACATGCTAATGGCTAAAAATAATGAAATACACGCCATGGTTAGTGAGGCTTTGATCAGAAATCCATACTGGGAATTTTCTGACTTCCGTGTCAGATAAAGAACTTATTTCTTCATGAAAGAAGAACTTTATAAGGCTAAGTCTCAAACAAGAGGTAGATGACAATAATGACCCAAGCTCAGAATATGAATGCAAAACAGATTGCCTGCTCGCTTTGCTGGCCACTGGGCCTCTTACCCACATGCACCAGGGACGCTGTCCCGGCTGCGTTTGTCCTCAAGGGCCACGCTTCATCTTGGTAACTTCTGTTCGCATGCACACAGCCACTTCCCGTGTGTCTGCCTTTCTCTTCTGGCCTTGTGGGGAGGAGGAGGGAGCGTACGATCACGGACTTACTATTATGAAGAAGGAAATGTCCCTCAAGCTGAGAAGAGAGAAGCAGGAGCGAGCGGAGTGTTCCTTTTTAAGTGCTTTGGAGATGCTGCCAAACCGTGTTCCTGCGTCTCCTCTCTCTGCCTCCCCACAAGCAGAAGCACTGCCAAAGGGAGCCAACCCTGTTCGGATCCTATAAAGAAGCTACTTATAACTGATAATGTGGAGCAAGATAATGAAGGGAGACCAGGAGCACTCGGCAAAGTGATAATAGGGAAATTATGACATCTGTGGCCCTGGTTGGTCTCTAGTCAATAAAGCACACAGCCCAGATAACTCTCCCTTTTCCTCAGAACTGTTGGAAACTGTTGGGTCCCTCTTATGGGAAAGGCCTAGAAAAAGAGCAGGTAAGAATCCACGATCCGGCCCACCCTCAAGTCCACCTGCCCTGCCCCGTTACTCTAAACAACCCCCCCTCCCCCCGCCGCCGCTGCCGCCGTCACCAGCCACTGTTCTGCAGCCCTCATGCTCTGTGTTCACTTCCTTTTGCGACTCTTTTACAGCCATATATGTATGCAGTGCAGGCTTTGCTTGTTCTCTGTAACATCTAACTTAAAAGGACAGAGTGTCTCTCTTTAAAACCACATTGCGAATGTTCATCTGAGCTTTTCAAGAACCTCACGTTTGTATCTCCCCTTTCTGACCTCATCCAGGAAGCTGGCTCTTTTTCCTCTCCTGGGAGAGGAAAAGAGGTGCTTATCTCTGGACGAGTGAGTTGCACACAGACTATCAGCAATATCGTTCTTGTGAAGCACGGGGGAAAGCCTTGCGCGCTGTAAGCCATCTTAGTTTTTCATTTTCACTGAACAGAAATGAAAGCTTACAAAATACAAAAGAGCAAAACTGAAATACAAAGACTTGAGTTGGAAGAGTAAATAGGCCAATCATGTTAGCACATATGTGTGCAAGCAACTCTTTGTTAATAAAAATCAAACTATGAGCAACACACATCATCCCCCCCCCCCACCAATTGTGATATTCCTTCAAATGCAATTGGAAACAGATTTGTTGCATTAATGAGAATCAGGATTGTTGTCATATAATGTCTAATTTCATTCTTGTCCAAATATGTAACTAATCAGCTAACACAACCATAATGTTTCTTTAATTACAATTTGAATTTTATTTGAATCAACCACTCAAGAACAGAGAAGAATCCCATGACAAAGTAGTGTGCCTTTAAGACAAAAATTCAAATATGGAATGGTTTGTCCTACAGATCAACAGGAGGCATTACTTGAAGAGGGACACACGCTTTGGAACACAAGTGCACTCACTCTCAAATTTGATATGAATTGTAATTCACAGAAACACCGACCAGAAAGCTAATAAGAGGATACCTAGAAGACTTCATTTTATTGCGTGCAAACAACTATGCACTCACACTCACCTGATAAGGGCTTGATAGGTAAAAGAACAAGAAGGAAGCTCTAAGGGTGAAAGGATGTTACAGAAACACAGAAGGACATATCTGAATGATATGAATAGCAGCAGTTGTTTTATCTAACGTGGAACAATTCTCGGGAACAATTTCATAACATTTTATGGGTGTCCTCATGCTGCGGAAAGATTCCTAGCTTTAGCATGCTCCTGGGTTGGGAAAAACATTCCAGTGACAACAAGCCTACTCATCTGGCACTTTCCCCATCCAGCTGTTGTTTGTAAGGGAGTAAGAACGATGGTCCTGGATGCCTAGCCTCCAAAGTGGCTGGGTGGGCAGACTTCACAGAGGTGGCTTTGAGAGCCAAGTCCTGCATGAGAGCAGGCATCAGGAATGTGATGCCGGGTAAGAACAAGTCTCAGATGAGAGAACAAAGAGGAAATACCCCTTGCTGTAGATGTGAGCGGCTAAGTAGGGCCCTCTTAGAATAGCTATAAAGAGATAATTTCCCAAGAAAACCAAAGAATGGGGAATTGTCAATCTAACAATTATCAAGGTCTTTAGACTGTGATATTCAAGGGCAAATATCGTCAACTCAACTTGGTAGCCGAAGAAGTAGGTACAATTTTCAAACATGATTTGTGTGGCCTGAATGATGTGACTAGGCAAAAGTCTTCCGTGTATTTCTTCACTGGCAATGTAGCTGGGTTCAGCTGGGTGATTCTTCTAGACCTGGGCTTTACACCTAGAAGCTTACATCTAATAGCAGTCACCTGCAGGATGGATAGGTGTCTTTGGTTTTCTTGCTTGGGCATTGTTGAATGTTTAAAGTATAAGACCTGGGCTGACTCAACTCGGGTCGATAAAAGCTCTTAACCCGCAGTAGGCTGGCCTGCGCTTTTTAATGTGTAGGTAGGGAGGATTCCAAAAGAAGAAAAGAAAGAAGACAAGAACTGGCACCTTGTTACATCCACCGCATTGTATTTTTAAGGTAATTCATGAGACTGGTTGAGATTTAAAGGGTAAAGAGTCAGAAGTTGCAAAGTTCCACTGCAGTGGGGGGTAGACATCACGAGGCTTCAACACGTGCAGCCATTCCTGTAAGCACTCTCCCATATCGGATAAGGAAGCCCGTGTTTCCTAGTGGGAAAACTGTCCTTCTGCAAATTACAGCTACACTCTACATGACTATGCCCACCAAGTTTCCTGGCATTATCTCACTTTCCCCACAGCCGTCTTGACACGTTTATCTCATCTGTGTGTCCTCTGTTATCTTCTTACGGCAATGTTTATTAAAGCAATAGGAAGCAAAAGAAGTGGTGTCACAAAGCCTTCCCAGCTATTCAGGAATCTGTCCTTTCTGCGTATGTCCTCTTCCTTTCCCCTAATGTAGAAAATCTTTCACCATCATATCACGAGAGTCCCATTATTCTAACACCACTAACACCTAGTAACAACGGATTCTATTTCAGGCAGAGAAAATGACCCATAGGAGTTCCTTTCAGGAGCATCTTTGCCTAACTACGGCACATTAGGACCCTGAAGCCAACAGGGCTTTGCTTGATTAGCTCTATAAAAACATGCACCTATCCAATAAGGAGAAGAAAAGCTAAGCACATTTCAAGATACTGTGCAAAATCGCTGGACTCATAAAAATAAATTGTTCTGATCATAAAATTTTCTAGCCATTATTCCTTTTTTCTGGCAAGAATCAATGACTCCTCCTGGTCTGGTCAAGGAATTCTTTATTCAATTAAAGCTCTTTCTCCTCTGTTCTTATTTTTATCCTTACAAATCTGTTCATCTCTCAGATGTAGCTTCAAGGTGATCAGAAACCCCCTAATTTCTCTCTCTTTCCCGTACCTTACACCTTATACATTTATAAGATTTCTTCTGTCCCTTTCCTTAATTCTGTGGTTATTGTATATCCAACCTCTCTTGTGTCACTCAGCACTTGATAAACTGTAACTGGAATTCTGATGTTCTAATGCCTAGGACGATGTTCGTGTTGTAGACTAGAAGACTCGTCACTGGAATGAGTGAATGCATTATTTAATCTTGGGTGAAAAACAAGGAATATTTTTTAACTTTACATTAATTTGCATGCTACTATCATTATTTTCAAAACATCTGGTATATGTATTATCTCACATCATTCTCCCAGAAACTATGAAGCTTCACAGAAAGGGTTATGACGTTACTTATGATTGCGGAAGAGGTGCACAAAGTCACATGATTTGTCTCCTAACCTACCAAGAGTTGACTACGCTATGCTAAGAATCTATTTCTCTGTTTTAGCTCAGGCTTCTTTTTTTGCACATCAACTCAGTGAAAGCATGCTAATTTTAAAATTAAACATAAACTAAATATTATTTTTGGAGGCAGCTTCCACAAAGCCAAAGCTCTTTAAGAGCCTACAATGTGTCAAATATGGAAAATCCCTTGGGTTCGATGGTATAGGGGTCCACATCAGCTGGCAGTAAATGTGCTGGAAGACCCTCCACACATAGAGATATCCAGGGGTAATTACTCTTCCGTGAGCTAGAAATGGAAAGTCAGCAGTTTCCTCCCAGCTCCCAAATATAATTTTAAAAATGATAATTTTTCTAGCTAAAATAGGTAACAAAACACCCACAGCTTGTAGACCGTCCTTACCCATACTTTTCATTCTAATAGAGTCTCAGAAGAATCAGAGGAATATTTGATGCCCATACCCATTTTATAGACCAAGTTGTAACAGAAAAGAAAGATCCTGTCACTCCTATGTTCATGGCCAGGCCCTGATAACAAAAACTAGATTAACAAAATCAAAGCACATGCATTGATTTAATGAGTTTCCTAAGTCAGGGAAGCCTTCGGAAATGAAAATCCAAAGAAACAGACAACTATTCTGTATTTTTATACAGAATTTGATGAGGAAACGGATAGTTGTGGAGAAGCAGAATTAGACGACAAGGATTTGATCTAATAGTAACGAATTGGGGCAAACTCAGCAGGACAGTAGCAACATTGTTTTCTACATCCTTGGGTCTTCACAGGTAAAGATGTTCCTTTCTCTGAGAGAAGGATCCACTTGAATAAAAGCCTTATTTCCTGCCTCAGGGAAGAAGTTGCGAGAAGGTCATTGAATAACCTTTGTTTCTGCTAAATTCACAAATGCCAAACCAGGTGTCATAAGGAGAGGAAGCATGGTCAGAACTCTAGCAAAGTCAAGGGTTAAGAGGTTAAATTAGTTGGTCCAAAACTGTGCAGTTAGAGTCAGAATTTGAATCTAAGTGTCTTGACAAATTCTGTGTTACTCACTGACTGCCTGTGCCTTCTCATACTCTCCATAAGAGTCTCCAGGCAATTCAAAACATTCTGTAGGAAATGAGTTCACTCCTCTCTGCTCTTTGTCTCCTCACTATTTCTCTTGCAACCACTAGTAGTTCAATGCCAACAACTTTAGTCTCTTGGCCAAGCGATTCAGTAACACCTACCTTCAGACAGTTAGTGGACAAAGGCAATTAGGATCACTGTCTGGGTATTCAGGTGTGTGGCCTGACATTTTTCAGCTGTGTTACTGGGACCAGTTATTCTACTCGTCTTTATTTGGAAGATGAGGCTGACAAGGGTAAATGCTTCCCAGCATTGTTAAGGGGATTAAATGATACAATTTGCCTAAAGGATTTGGGACAGTACCTAGCTATAATAATGACGGGTTGCATGAAATGCTGTCCAAAAATACACTTTGTCATTCTAGGCATTTTAGACCAAAGGGAGTTGAGAAATAGAAAGATCATGTTCTGACTTTCTCTTGCCTGTCTCCCTGAAACATGGCTATGGAAAAATTCTCTAATCCTATGTGACAAGTATCCCATTCTATACTCAGAGTAAATGAAAGAGGATACAGAGATGCCAAGAAATTGAACAAACAGACTGGTGTACCTGAAATGTTCCCCAAAAGTCTCACCATATTTGGAACCATGTACTATTGAGAGATGGGGTTGGAAGGGGCAAATACTTGGGGCTTGACCTGGAGGGATTGCATCAACCTGTTGAGACTGGGGCGGGGGGACACTTAGGGAGTGTTTTCAGATAGGTGTAAATGAATTGTGGGCCCAGATGTGAGGGAGGGGCACTCACCATGGGTGTGGGGGTCCCACTGGCAGCTTGCACTAAATAAAGGAAGAAGAAGATGCATTGTTACAGCTTCTTCCTGGGAAAGCTCTGGGTTTGCAAAGGTCTTGAGGAATCTCCAGATATCAACTTACTCCTCTCTTGGCCTGGCTTCTGTCTCACGTGGTCACTGCTTCCCTCCCTTGGCTTCTTCTCTCTGCAATGCCATAAGCAGTTCTCCAGCCTCTGCCATGTATTCTCACCATTGCCGGCTGGCCATGAATGGACTGTGGAAGACCTTCTGAAACTGTGAGCCAAAATAAATCTTTTCTCCCTTAAACTGTGGATAGCAGGTGTTTTGTCCTAGGAATAAGAAAGTAACTGCGACAGGAACATTGCTGGATTTCCCTCAGTTTAAAGATCATACCTTCACTCCCATATTACTATTCACAAAAATTGTTTTGCCTGGATCTTTTTATGTATAAAATCTCTGATGTCAACTTTGGTTAAATAACATTGATATGAGTTTCTCTTGTTCTTTTGTTACAGGAATGTTAGCTATGAGTCTTGTGGTGCATGAGGAAAATATGTTACTTTTTCTTCACTTTAATAAGTTCTCAATAACATTGCTGGTGATGGTGGTGGTGATGATGATGTTGTTGATGCACTCATAAGAAGGAACTAACTTGTAAGATTTAATACTGACTTTCTGGGTCATAAGTATTTCTATGAAAAAATGAACCAATACAATGCCTCAAATGACTGAAAATCAGTGATTATAGACTGAATGTGTAAACCATAAAATGATTATTACATGTAGATTGAAGGATTGATGCTTTGTGAATGTTTGTCACTAATTATATACACACACCTAGGGCCCTGAGTTAGGAACTATCAACAGTAAAATAAACATTGCTTTTAAAAATATCCAATTTCAAAAAGAAAGTATTCAAGTGGAAAATCGCAGGGTAGGGATAATTTGAAGCTCAATTGTAGAGTACCTGTGTAACACGCATGAAGCCAGGGTTCACTATCCAGCATTGGAGGAGAAAGGATAACATGTAACATGTTAAACATTTAACAGTGTCACAAATGTTAAATTGCTTAGTACATCCCTTTAGATTAAGTCTGTTGTCCCCTATTTGCACAAGAGAAAACAGACAAATTAGGTAATATTTTTGTAATACCTCTAATAAGTTAGGAAATTGAGATCCAAGCACAGGCAGTCTTATCCTACTAATTTGTACAGACTAGGTACCATGGGTGAATTTCTACTCCAGCTAAATCTTATTTATTTTTGAGGGCAGAATTGCTATAAAGCAAGATTACTTCTTCAGGAAGGCAGAAAGAACTGGCTGGATCCAAGATGGTGTGCCAGAGTGACCCTAGATAACTTTTACCTTCATTATAGTTCTCCTTTGTGCTAAGTGACACTCCCCCAGGGTCATCCCCATTGGTAATTGTCAGAACAAAGACCATAAAAGAGTCTATAAAAGTGAAAGAGATGGTGTCCAAATTTCCAAAGAAGACATGAATAGTTCTCCCTTTTATTATCCTATTCTTCCTTTTCATTTTTTTAACCCTGTATCAATAATCTCTCAACATCCAACAGGTTGAGAAGCTGATTTGCAAGTTTACAACTTCTCCCATTCTTAGCCAAGAATAAGTCACCTTTGCTCTCTATCCGGGCTTCATCTTATTAAGAGTTCCCCAATTTTGAAAGGGAAAGAGAACCAAGTTTGGGGTTAGAAATAGATATTGAATTAACTGTGATGCCAGAGAACAAACTCACTATGACTTGCACTATCTCTTTTCAAAGACTCAACTAACATATCTTGAAACCAACGAAGATTCGCAGTCTTAGGGAGAAAGGATTGAGCAAGTGACCTCCAGGTGTGAAGATATTGGTCCCCATTGGGGCTGGTCTTTCAGTCTTAGTGTGGAGGAAGGGTACACTCTGACATACAGCACAGAAGGCTTCAGAGAAACCTTAGGAATATTCCTGGTGACCACAAGAGAGAAGGCATTTGAAATGAAAGCTATAGTGTTTGTGAAGATTTAAAGCTCATAGAAAAATACATACAGGATTTTGATTTGGGAGACCATGACATTTCCTATTACATAAAATAAACTAAGGATTCCACCTCCCTAGCAAAAAACAATCAAGAATGCCCTATCAAAAGAGAACAGGGCCCTCCATGGCCTCACTCACTCTAACTATGAGGACCTCACAGAGCGCATTTCAAGTTTTTTTTTTTTTTTTTTTTTTTGGTAGTGGACAGTTCTAGAGGGGTTATGAAAAGAATGATAAGAGAAAGAATGAAATTATAATAACCAGAAATCTTGACATTCAAAATGTTGCTAGGATGTGGTTCTTTCTCCCAGAACTTCTAGCTCAGGGATAAGCCAACTTCCTTTACTTTTTCTATTCTAATCCATTTCCTTCTAATGAATTTTTAAAAATCTTTTCACTGAAAGGAAAGGAAAGTGAAAATAAGGAAAAGATAAACTTCCTGACCACCACAGCATGGGTTTTCGCACCCCTCCCAACCCAGCCTTTTATAGTAGCCCAGGTGAAGTTTTCACTTTTAAATGCAATAAAGACAAAACCAAAGCCACTTGGGGAATGCTGATTGTAAGTCTTTGAGCTTTCAAAGGACTGCTGCAAAATATATGTCCACAGTTAAAAAAAAAAACAGGAAAAAAATTAAGCTAATGTTCCCTGAGTCTTTGCAAGGAGACTGGAATTAAGAACTTCAGGATAGCCTGGATTAGTTGTAGAAAGAAGGAAGAATGAAGTAGAGATGGACATCTCATCCAAAGGAATCTAAGGAAACATAAAAAATCACCCATGAGCCTCTGAGATTCCATTTGTGTATTTCACTTGGTTGAGGAGAGCCCAGATGAAAACCAGTTATCCTCTGCACATGCCGCAGCACATGCCAGCCCTAGCTCTAACGGTATCTGTCAAAATTCAACCCTCTCTTCCCATTGATACCTTAGCTATTGGCACACTCCTCAGACCCAGAACAAACACATGACCAGGGTCACTGCGAATGGTTCTATCAGCCTCAGTTTTATGAGTGTCACCACTACCTGGGGGTGACTCTTATTATCAGAGATTAGGCTCTTGCCTCCTGACCAACCGGCAGCTTCAAATAGGAATTAAAGTTGGCAGCATTAAGATAAGCATCAGTTCTTGCATGCTTAGCATGTTGTCTTCGTTATCCTCTCCGTTTCTACAACCAGGCTTGTGTGACTACAGAATTCACTCTCCTTTAACCCTAATGTCCTGTAAGTCATTAAGCATTGTCACTCTTGAAATGTCTTTTGTTGACAACTTAGCTTCTCATTCTCTGCAATGGTGTTAGCCTGCCCCTATAAACTATTATAACCCATATCACCAACAAAATTTATTTAAAATGCTCTGAGCCCTAGAAATTGACCTTATCAGTTTCAAGTTTTTAAAATGTCCTTCCCTAGCAACTTTCTGCAGCCCAGGAAGTCTCTTTTGTCACCACTCTGCCTTTAGAGTGGACCCTGACAGCCTAGCGCGTGGCATTCTCTCATTGCCTCTTAAAGGTCTGGACAGAAGGAAGATTTTTTTTTTCTTGTCTTATTACTAGGTTCATGGCTGAGGCCCCTGGAACAAAAGGTGGATTAACAAGAGAAGAGCACATGAATATGTTTAGAATGTGTCTAATATAGCGCAGAAGCCTTTAGAAATATCCCCCAAACACACAAAAACAAAGAAATGTGTATTTTTATGCTTAGATTTGACCAAGAGTAAACAGTCATGGGAAAGTATGATTAGATAAAGAGGCTGCGATCAGCCAATAAAACACTGGGGGAGGGGCTTAACAAAATATTGCTAATTCAGATTCTTCTTAGTGTGGCTGTCTGCATGGATAAGGATGTTCATGAACTCTAGGGATGGGGTGGGGACCTCAGGAATGAGTTTTTATGACCTAGTTTGAGGCAGACTGGCAAAAAGAAAGGTAACTCTAAACCTGCTTCTAGTGTTTTCTGAAATGCTATGATGCTTTATTTGGGGTAGCATGTCCTGAACCCCATCTGGTGGTCATTTCACTTTTCTAGCTACAGTTTGACTTCTCCAAAGGTAAAAACCATGTGTAAACATTTCTAAACTCGGAAGAAAGAAAAATAATCAGAAGCATGTTATGTTCCAGCCACCGAGCTAGGAGGTTTCCCACATAGGTTCACATTCAGTTCTGAGAAAAGCTCTTTGTGGTGGTATGTCAAAGCATAATTTTTAAAATGCTGAAAACATAATTCTTATACAAATATATAATGAGCATGTGTCAAAATTTATGTAGCTCATTATTAAGGAAACTAGCAGGATGGCAAAGCCAATTCAAGTTGTGAGAAACAAGAATTGTAGTCAGGAAAGAGAAAAAGAGAATGCTAAGAAGACATTATGAAGTAACTTGTAAAACTAGTTAGTGTCTCACAAGACAATAAAATCCTGATTCTAGGGGCTGTCTTTTCCACCAAATGGAGGCACATATTGCCACATCTTATCAGTTTGATAGATTTAGAACCTAACCAACTATGTAATCTGAATTTTCTCATATAGTGGGATGCCTTTTAAGTGTAATTTGTAGAAAATATTCTAAGTATGGGACTAAATGATGACTTTATCTTCTTTTTGTCTTATTTTCTATTTTTAAAAGTTTTTAACATAGGTATTGTGTAATCACATTTTATAGACTTGGATGCCAAACTCAGAGTCATGAATTTCCTTATATAACTAAAAACCATATATCTGTGCTAAAATTTCATTCTGATGGTTATGTTTTTCCTATAATATTAAAATGTACAACTAGGCACCTAAAACTATTTAATAAATATTTCCAGATTGGTTGAAACAGAAGTAGCATGAGTAGCCTTAGTTTATAAAATTTTAGTCAAATGTTATGGTTTGAACGGGAAATGTTCTCCAAAAGCTTCATGTATTTGGGCAGTGATTGGATTCGGGGGATGAACAGGATCAAGTGGAAAACTCCACCGAGGATTTCATGTGCCGTTAATTAAGAAGGGAGGTCTGGTCAGAGGGGCAGGTCACTAGCGTGTGGCTAGAAGAGACTATTTTTGCCCCTGCTTCTTCCTGGTTCTCTTTGGTTCTTGGTGTCATGCTACAAATTCCAGGCCCTTGGACCATTGCCAGCCAGTCACGAGCTACCAAGAGCTAACAGTACTCCTCTTTTAGGCTGTGGATACTGGGTACTGTATCCCAGCAATGAGAAACTGACTAAGATACTGAGAAACCGAGAACAGTTAAAATTTGTCTGCCTAGTGCTTAGTTCATTTACAGCAAAGCTTTCTTGTAAAAACTAGAGGAAATACCATTATCTGAGTGATGCGCCTCCCATCTTGTGTCAGGCTGCACACAACAAAGAGGAAGCGCCAGTTTTGAGGCAAACAACAATCATGGCTCTCTCTCACCTGTAGGCAGAACTGTTTTATTTGCTGCAGATACAGTGTCTTAGCCGTTTTCCCCCATTTTATTAATATGTATACATGCAAAATTTAAGGTTTACAATGAAGTTGAGGATTTTGTGCACATACGTACCTTGTCAAGGTGACAAGGACTTTCCCACTGCCCTTTTGTCCTTCCCCTTACCCTCCTCTCTCTCCCTCCCCCACCCTACCCGCCTGTTTCACTTTGTTTTTTGTTTTAAGTTCCATAAGAGTTGTGATCTGGGTCTCTCATATCAGAGAGACCATTGCAACGCTGGTCTTAGACAATCACTTGACCAATACTTTTGATTAATTGAATACCAGGAATACTGGTCCTACCAATATTGCCATTCATGGCCTATAACAATAATTGTTTTGTTTTAGGCATATAAAATTATCTGTTATACTTCATTTCACTTTCGGAGCTGTGGAATTTTATTTCATATGGTCAGAAGCAAACCAGTGAAGGGTACTGATGCCACATGTTTAATGCCGGTCCATCTGGCTTCCTAATTCCAACAACTCCACTCCCTCTGAAAGGGGGTCACTGGGACTAAAACATTATGCTTTTTATTCAAGATGGATATGGCGCCATTAGACTATATTTTTGTTCAGAAAGAGTCAGATAGTTTCCCTTTCTACATAGCTTTAGTAAATCCATTCCTTCTCATTGAAAAAATATCCAATTCCTATGCTGCTTTGAAAGGTTGCAGTGCTTCTCCTGGACGGCAGAGGTCACTATTAACAGATACACTCAATTACCAAATTTTAATGAATGCAAAAGAGCTCAAGGAGGAAGCAACCAATCCAGAATTTACGCTCTGTGGTCATTGTATAAAATGACCAATGTCGTTCTTCTTTTAAGACTCTACTTCCTCCTCAAACACAGATAATAGAAAAAAAGAATTCTCAGAAACTCAATGTTCACTGGTATTCCATACATTTCTTAGAGGAAAAAAAAAAAAATAAAGTTGGGGGAAAAATAAAAATAAAAAAATGAAGTTGGAAATTGAAATACTAATTAAGAGTCTACCAGTTGTCTAGTTAACAATATAACAGCAAACTACAGAAAATTTTTTTTAAAAAATCATCATTTCCTGATGAAAATGCAGCTACCCTAATCATAAATGTATTATGTACTAACTGCCTGGCTAGTGATTCACAAGTCGCTCAACCCAATACTACAAACACTGAGAACTCCTCTGATGTTTGAATATCCCCATCTTCGGTTTGACACATTGTTAGGAACAAAACATTCAAACCATGAATAAGAATTCAAATCAAGAGCACTGAATTCTAAGAAACCCTCAAATACCTAAAAGTTCAAATGTTGATGCCAAGGCCTTCAACCAATGGTTTTTCAGGCTTTTTTGATGCAGTCTCTGTATCAAGACATCCCCAAAGACTTACTGAACACACTGAAAGTCTTACCTGCAGAGTCTCCTGTTTAGTAAGTCCAGAGTAGGGCCCAGTAAACTACAATTCTAACTCTTATCAGGTGATGCTTCTATCATCCCTGATCCAGGAACAATATTTTGAAAAACATTGTTATTCACAAAAGCCCAAATGACACAATTCTATTAACAGCATGGGCAGAGAGAGAGAAAAACATTTGCATCCTAAAGTTTGATGAACCATATTCTTGCTGGCTAGAACTCAAACTAATGACATTGTTATTATGTTGATACTTTAATCAAGTGCATGTCATTCCATTATTTTTCTTCTGCCCTTATCTCAATGTTATTAAATGTTTTACTGCCTACGTCACTACTTCCTATCAACCTATTCAGCACCCTACTGTTTCTTGTGAATTCATTATCTCAGGTTAAATAGCTTTACCACCGAGTTAAACTTTCCAGAATATTGAATTGGTAGAAATGAACAAAAATCATGAAGAGACTGAGCAATTATGGCAGCAATCAAATGAGAAGCATTGTTTTGAGAACAACCAAAAAAGGCCTTACTGATCTCAACCTGGACTTACTTAAAATAGAACTAGTTTCTGATCTCTTTCAGTCTGTTGTTTTGCCCAGTCAATAGCAGACGGGTCAGATCTTGACAAGATGTGAAATAGGACTCTGTAAAAGACCATCAACTTCCATGCTAACAGAGAGAACTTTTAGCGGTGAAAACATGGAAAATGAATAGAATGCAAAAGCCATACCGAGGTATCACTGAATCATGAATTCATCTCTCTATCTCCTAGAAGGTTCCATTAATGCCTTCACAGTCACATTCATCAGGTCAGATGGAGCCACGTCGGTAGCCACGCCGGGACTAAAGGGTCCTTTCGCACCCTCGTGAACAAATTCACCTCATTTCTCAAGGCTGTGAGTGAATGAAAATAAGAAATTACAACGGAAATCACACTGCAATCTTCACTCTGGGTTAGGTTACAATGAAGGCTATAATAATACATAATAAATATGCAGCAAACCGTGCCTGTTAAAAGAGATGCTGGCTCTGCCGGCACACGGTACACATCCATCATTACACGTACAATAGGCCAACTGCTCCGCAATGCGAAAGAAATGTTACCAGCCACAATTATAGGCCCAAGTGTTTCCAGAGCGCAGAGAAGGAAGCAGTGCTTTCACGGTACAAGCCTGGGCACACTTGCTTCGTATGCAAAAATGCCCTGATGTAGCGCCGGCACCCTTGCCTCCGGAGATGAATATTTATAAAGAAGCTCCTGGAACAACAACTTTATTTCAGACGGAGGTTCAATCAAATAGCGTAGGTTTAAAGAGCGAACACCAGAGGAGGTTAGGCTCTCCAGGGCTACGATGGCAGAGAGGCAAGACAGCTTCTGAATTCAACACGCTACTTTAAAAATAATATTTTATTCATTCAGTCCACATACAGACTTCTTCAGGCAGAGAGAATTTGCATTTTAACTAATTCACTTTGTGATTAATATCAGAAGTGGAAGCGTGTGCCCCATTAGAGATGAAAAAGCCTGGAGAATTTCCTGTCCACTGGATTTTGGGGTGGTGCGGCATCTCGGGTCTGTAATCGTGGCGTGCTGTGGGCAGCTTGCCACAAAGCACAGAGCATATGGCATTCTCCAAGGAGGCACTATTATTTATTTTTTTAAATTTTTTTTAACCATGTGAGTTAGTCGGTCACTCTAACTCTTCTGTGAGATAATTCAAACAGCTGATCCTAACCACCGCGAACGTGGGAGAGCCTCTTTGTCTTCCAGAATATCACGCTGGCTTGTGGAGGGCTGCAACGGTTTCAGCTGTGTTTAATTTAATGGTGCATAGGTGATTTCATTAGTACCCCTGATAATAAAAGATAGAACGGTATATCCCTGAATCAAACTGGTAAATTTATGTTTTCATGTATCTGAGCATGAACTTTTACCAGATGGTGTCTTATATGAAAGTAAATTACAAAAATTAACAAATTTACTTTTATTTCACTAATGCCAAGAGACATTGGGAATATCAATTCAGTATCAACTCTGCTTGGGGAAAGATAGAAAAATCTTACACTTAAATAATTAAGTCGAAATCTTGTGATCTGGTTTCTAGTATAATATTTTCTTTCAATGTAATTTTTTTGGCTTGATTTATTTTGACCAGAACAGAAGGATGTCTACCCTGATTTTAGTAACTACAACACTCTGGACAGTTAGCGTAGAGCAAGGTCATGAATATCAGGCTTGTCTGAATTCTTATCTTTCATGGTTCAAAGATCTCATCTAGTCTTTGATCATCAGGGTAGCTCCCAAATTGAATCTGTTTTTCTCTCTCTTCTCCCGCTACAGCCAACTATTTCATTCTGGACCAAGAGATTAATGAAATCATGGCTAGAGTGAAAAAGAACCTAGTGAACCAGAGAATGGTAAATGAGTAAATAAATCTCAAAGAACAAAAATATGGCTAAAACGGAAGATGACTGGAAATATAGACCTGACAATCAAACTTGAGCATCAATAGATTCCTGGATAATACAAGAAAAAAAAAATAGAAGCAGGAAAGCAAATTTCCAGAGATAGTTTAATCCCAAAGGGGATCTCTCCAAGAGAAAAGATGTTTCTGCAACACTTTACTGACACAATTAAAAAGTGTCAACTTTCATGTTTAATTGCAATTAAAATACTAAGACAGATCCCAAGTTAGAAACAATGCAAGCCAGAGTTGAGGTAAGCTAATTATAATAAAGCTCAGAAATGAATGATAGCTCTCTCTTCCTGAACAAAGGTTCCGTTTTAGTCAAATGTCTTAAATAAGACAAAGCAAAGATGCAAGATAGAGTGATATCAACAAGCTAATCGTTGCATCCTTCACAGACATACGGCTGCCTCGAAGTGACACACACTGGTCAAGGGTTTTCCTGATTGCAGCAACTCTCTCAGATCTCCTCGCTGCACCTGTCAGAAGACCCGGTCTACCAATGAGATTCTGCAGCGTCTTATGTGACATCCCCAACACCACACCACCCTGGCTTGATTACAGGAGAAAACAATAACAAGAAGAGTGGCCTGCATCCTCTTTCTGTCCTGGCTCATCCTGGACTTTTGGAAGCTCTCTCCTCCCGTGCAGGGCTCAGCAGCTACCTTATGTTTTTCTCAGAGGATTATGGGAGGTACCTGCCTGAGCCAAGAAATGAAAGGGAATTTTTAAGAGAAAACATGGTAGGTAAAGTAGCACAATGAAATTTTAGTGACTACGTGGGAAAGAAAAGTGTTGGCAAAACAAAAAAGAAGGAATAGAAGAGGTAAGAGAAGTAAGGCAAAAACCTAGTTACTGAACAATGAAGAAACAGTGGTACCTGGAGCTAGGAAAAATTATCCTGGAGTTTCCTAAATTTGAGAACGAAACGAAGCAGCAAGATGTTGTTACTGAGGCAGTCCAAGGCTCCAAAGGGTTCAATGCCAAGGTTTTAAAGCCTATCCTTTGTGCAGCTCACGTGAGCCCTGAGATTGCAGCTTGAGCAGAGGACATATCACCTGTAGAATTAACATCAGTGCCCAAAGGCCTCCAATAATGTGCCCTTGTGTGCAACTCACAGTAGACTGTGCTCAGATGTTCTGGTTTGTCATACCAGGTGCACGATATATATTGAAAGACACAGCACTTGATAGGTTTAAGAAAAATAAAAGCTGAATATATGCAAGGTATTACTATACTATCACAATATTTAAGGAGAACATGACTGACATTTTCCAGAATTTGATTTATTAAGAAGTATGCAATCAATAGTTGAAAGCAGCTGTCACCAAAAAGTCTGCCTCTAAGGAAAAGTGTAATCTTTGCAAATTACAATGGTATTAAAATCTATTTCCTCTCATTTCTACCAGCTCGTCCCCACTCACCCTTCAGTGGCCTCTGACATTCCGAGGAAAAGCCTTGAAGGTCTCAGCAAGACTACTGACTCCTCCCCGTCTTACCTCTTCACCTTTCTCTGAGACGGTGCGCTCTACCCCATCAGTCCTGTCTCTCACCAGTGTCCCTTCTGCCACGGGTCACCTTCACGTTTCTCCTTCATCACGACAAACTCCTCCTCTAACTCTCGGCCAACCAAACCTGTTCTCCAACCTTTCCCCCAGTTCTTCATTTCCAAGCCACCATCTCAGAAGCTCCCCTGACCTCCCTAATGGAGCTATCCCATTAATGTAGTAGTGCTCTGTATTACTCCCTCTCTCCTATTACAAATAATGCTATAACTTAACACACAAATGATGACTGTCTCCCTCCAAAGACTCCAAGCTCCCTAAGAATAGAGCCCTTGTGAGGTTTGCTCTTCACTTTTCTCAGCAGCAGGGAGAGTGTCCGACACATGACGCCAAGCACAGTGGCACACACTAATCTTAGCACTCAGAGCCTGAAGCAGGATGATCATGAGTTGAGGCAGGGCAAGGGCTACACAACAGGCTCAAAGTCAGTTCAGACGGGAGAACATAACAAGATTCTGTTTAAAAAAATAGAATGGATGAGACAATGTCAAGAAAGTATCTATCATCTCATAGGCATCCAGTGTGGTTCATCTAAAAAAAGAAATTTTTAGATTGTAGTTTCTTGAAAAATATGAATTCATGGATTCATTTATTTGGTATTTATTGTGTCTCCTGCTGTGTACATATAAATATAAAGCACAATTCTTACCATCTTTGGGCTTATATTCTAGATTCTGTTACGTGCCAGAAAATAAATATTTTTAATTATGAAGTTCAATCTCTGTTACAATCACTCAACTCTATTGTGGGCTATGAACGAAGCCATAAGCAATCCATAAATGAACAACGTGGCTCTATACTCTAGGAAATCTCTGTTTACAAAATCAAGTAGTTGCCTTTGTGGTGGTCGTTTGTTAGTTGGCTGCTTAAGGGACATATTCTTATTCTGCAGCTATCTGCTGAGTCCCAGCTACAGGCCATAACTGGGTTGAGGCCTTTTGGCCACATAAGAAGCCCAGAATTGCCCTAGAGGAGCTCACCACCTAAGGAAAGAGACCCACACGCCTGCTCATGTCTATCAAATCGCTTGAAAATGACACGAGATGAAAGTCTGCATGTTGGGCAGTAAAAATAAAGTATTCTGAAAGCCCAGAGCAGGCAGGAATGCAGACATTGGAACTCCTGAAAAGTTCATCACTGGTAAGTGGCACACAGAAAGACTCGCATTAGGAAAAGAGTCTGAATACCTTGGTTTGGATGGCTATGAAGGACAAAGTCAGGGGACCATGTGGGAGCTGGTAAGTACACCTTGGCTACAAGGATCTGAGTCAACACAGGATCTCTTGACAATGGAAGGAGAGGACAGATTCCAGGGACACGGCAGAGGTTCCACTTGGGAGACGGGTTACTAATTGGTTTGGAGTCTGGTGATATGGCCATGAATATGAACTGAGAGTTGTTTATCCACTCCCGGTAACAAGAGAAGCCCAGAATCATCAAAATTCCATCTACTAGGGCACCAGATGACCTATATGCATTTATAAATAAAGTAAAAGAACAAGGTTGCAAACAGTGAAAACAGATAAAAAATATTATTTGTCTGCATTATGTCTACAAATAAGGTTGCAAACAGTGGAAGCAGATGAAAAATATCTGTCTACATTATGCCTATCCTGAAAGCACTGTTGACAGGTAACGCCTCGACTGCCTCATTTTCTTTCTTTCCTTTTGATTCTGAGCCTAAGAATGACCACCGTTTAGACACCCATCTTGCAAACCCCTCTTTTGGGAAGGCGCATTTCCAACTCACAATCAGAGCCTGATTGTAACTTGTTCTTCCAGGATTTGGAGAACTGTTCTGGGGAATGTGTGGTTATTGAGTTGAGACTTAGTGAAGAACTCCTAGGACTCCAAAGTACACACTGCTTGAAGCAGTGAATTAACTGCTCCAGTGTTCATTTCCTCTGCATCCCTGTCAGAAGTGCTGATAAACAGAGAATGTGCAGGGGAGACAGAAGCAGGCTCAGAGGGAGGTGGAGAACCAGGGGGCTGACAGGAGTCACCATGACTAATCATACCCTGACACATGCGGCTCCCTTGGACTATCTTTTACATCCTAAATGCTCTATAAAGCTCTGTGGGAATCTCACGAGGTCTCCTCCATCTCAGTGCCCAGTTCTTGTTCCCAGCGAACTGTTTATCCACAGTGAGGAGAGAACTGGGCCACGGATGTGAGAAGGAAGGAGGGCTGGCTCCAGGTCTAGTCCTAGCTCCATGGAGTGACTCATCCGAGGTTAATTTTCTCTTCGGAAATTTCTGCTTCCCCCACAGAGCCTCATGGAGAGGTAGTACTGCTCGCCATCCTGAAGCCTTGTTTCATTGCACCATCTCTGACTGACTTTAGAGAAGCCATACTGGAAAATGGAGGATTTTCTATAGTTGAGCGTAAAGCAAGGGGCATGCAAGCCAAATCCCCATGGTCAAATCCCACTCTCACACCACAGCCGATGACCTGAGGCTGGCCAAGTCACTTTCACTATGTAAACATTTTCATGTTTCTTCTAAGACAAGGATGGTGGATTAGAGTGTAGGGAAGGGCTTTGGAATGTCCAAAAAAATATTTTGAGCTTCTACGAGAGGAGGTATGCGTAAAGAAACCAGCGTAGAACACGGAGTGAGATGCAAATCTGTGTCCAAACCCTGATGTGAAGTATATGATGCCTTAGAATCCTCATTTCTTATTCTGCATAACGTGGACAGTGATACCTCTAGAGACTGTTACAGGAGGATGTGGTGACACGAGGCATCTGGAGAGTTTGGTGAATTGCAAGGCGTAAGACAGGTGTGAGTTGCTGTTGTTCCCATAGCAGTCGCGGATATCTCACTAGCCAAGCCCGAGCCTGTGCTTTGAGGGAAGTACGGAAAGGACAAAAAAGGAGACGGTGACAACAGCACTAAGCACTGGGGAGATTGTGAAGATCGTATTTCTCTATGCCACTAAATTAATCCTTAATGGAGAGCTCCTGAAGAGAGAATCCTGCAAGAGCTAAGGGGCCAACCGCAGCACTCTCTGAAGAGAAAGTCATTTTCCTTGGATCAAGGCTGAACTTTCCCAGGTGTGGCACACTGGGTATTTGAGCCTCGAAAATGCTCCAGCGCCCGTGTCAGGCTAAAATTTGTATTACAAAAGTAAACTTTTTCTATCAGCAACAAAATACACTGAACCTTTAATAATCGCAGCTGCCTTCATGTGATATTCTGTATAGATCTAAATGAAAACAGGAGACGAGGAAAGAATATAATTATTGGAGTTAGATCAAGTTTGGTTCCAGTCCATTGAGACACACGTTGAACCCCTGTGTGCCTCTTCTCTGAACTCTAAAATGAAGATGGCAGCAAATACCTCAAACAGTCTGTTGAATGGGTCACCCCATGAGCAAAGCCCTCAAGAAATAGTCTTGGAAGCGAGAGTTCCCAAACGTTAGATGGAATGATGGAAGGGAACCAGATGAAAATCTATATAACATAACAAGTATTATTAGTAGTCATGAATTAATAATAAAATAAACATGTGCTTTCAAAAGCCCAAAATACGAACCAACTTTATAGCTACATTTTTATCTGTTTCCCTTTTTCTTCTTTGTGAAAACCTGAGATGTATAAAGTTTGGTTGGCCACACTCGTTTGCCTTCACTTTCACTTTAAAGGAGTCAATGAATGTTCATCCATTTCTCCTTACACACACACACACACACACACACACACACACTTACATTCTCTCCCAACAATATTGATACCTTTTCTATTTCATTTTCAGATAAGTATGGATAAATATATTTATCTGTATTTTGTTGTTAAAATTATGAGCATAACTTTTCTCAAAAATATCTTCCCATTCAACAGGATATATAGTAATGAAATATTCCAATACATCATCAGAGTAGGTAGTATTACAAAGAAAGAGTGAGGATCTCTGTGAGAAGGCAGATCCAAGCTTGAATCCTGACCTAAATTATTTAATTTCTCTGTGGCATTTGGCAATAGCATTAAGCCATATGGAATATGTTGGCTAGAAATGACAACAGAAATGGAAATAATAACTAGTATTTAGAATATATCAACAAAGCTTAGATAATATCAAAGCCATAAATGAATGTTGAAATGCCAAGGACTGAACCAAGCAAACATTTATTTATTTCTTACAAAGAAAGATGCTCAATATAGGCAAGCTACGTGTGACCACTCTAAGACCCAGGCTCATAGAAATTGTATGTAGAATGTTCCCGGCTACACGGCTGAGTATAGAAGATGCTGTGCTTCAACTCCCAGACCCCTAATCTAGAATGAAGGTGCTCATTGACCCAGAAGTCAGAAACGATAAGAGCTGAAAATGCATAGCTGAGACACTTCAATGCCCGCAGCCAAAGGGAGGTGCCACTTTCAAGGCCACGGCCCTACCCAAGAAAGTCAGTGTCTAACAACTGGTTATGTGTGCCAAAGAGGCCCAGACCCCTGAAACCAAATGAGGGAAATACCGAAGGGTTCATTTCAACTCCAGAGCTCCCTAAACAGTAGGCCAAGGCTTCGACGGTGAGGCAGCTTCATCTCGGTTCATTTTCCCCTCTCCTGTTTCCTTCGCTCCTTGACAGGTGTTTTCCCTTGAGAACACTCACCAATAAAACACCTGAATGCAAACCTCAGACCTTGTTACTACAGAACTGAATCTAAGTAATATCAGAAGTGATTTGTAAGAAGCTAACCCAAACTAGAGATGGATAACCTGACTAGCAGCCTGGAAAGGAAACATTATCACCTCTGGTAGGTGCCGTAGGTATATCCCCCGGCAGGCTGTAGAGACCCAGTTGTTTCAAAACTTAGGTTGATAATGAAACATGATGAGAGAGTAAAATAAAATACACGGGCAGATGCACTTTGTAAGGGGTTTAAAATGTTTGAGGGAAATGATAATTAGAAGAGCTATGGAATTAAATGGGTGTTTTCAATGCAATGGGAAAAGACAATAAAGGTCCAAGCATGGTTTATCTCCAATGTAAAGTGAATTGTAAAAGCCAAAGGGCCTTCTTGGCAGCACATGAAAAGACTCTTATCTTGTGTAGCCAGAGGGCAGAAAAAGCAGAGGACCACGCCAGGACTTAATTATAAGGAGATGAGCACGCTCCAATGAAGGTTAAATTCTCAATCGCAGTGGATTTACTATGGCAAGGTCAGGGTTCTCTAGTTGGAAAGAAGTAGAATCGGAGACCTGGGACAGGATGTCTGGATCAATGCACTTGAAACTCTGAGTATCCAGATGCCTCTGGACACTGAGCCTGTCTAGAACCAAGTGACCAGAAATGGTGAATCCCTGGAGCAAACCAGTACAATTGCATATGATGTCTTGTCCAATTCCATCAGGAAAGGAGACTGGAAGCTATCTGAATTCTCACAGGGCAAAAACCAGTATTATTTATAATGTTGCCTAGAGACCCATAAACTCCCCAACCCTCATTTATAATATCGTTTGAAAAGACTTAGACCACCTGTATATTCTTTAGACAGTAACATTGATCTGTTCTGTCAATGACCTTGTTTTCATTGGATGTGAGGAGCAAGGTGTGGTAAGATGACTTGGGGCATAAGCAACTCTATGAAGATTTAAAGAACCCTGACTTAGTGATTTTCTAGGACCTCATGGTTTGGGACATCCAAGAAGACTTCTTTCCAGAATAAAAGGAAGATTATGGCATTTCATGCTTCTAGTCCTAAGAAGGAAGTACAACATCTTATATTTTCTTTGGGCTTAAGAGGCAGCATTTTTCACACGTGGGTATTCTATTCCAACCCATTCACCAAGTGACATAAACAGGTACCAGAGCAAATCCCAGCTGTACCATAAATGGTCTCACCTCTGGGCCACACAACCTGTTAGTTGCCATGGTAGCAGAGATATTTATGACCGAAAAAATCCCAGTATATATGGTATGTGGCAACTAATTATCTATGTTTGTTGTAATTTCTTACTGTGACAAGAGGAAGCCAATGATATGCTAAATCAATGACCCTTATATAATGATGTGCCTTCAATAGAAGAAAAGTGTGCGTCCAGGAGCCAAGCAATGGAAGCAAATATGTAGTGAGCCCCACTTGTTACCTCATCTTTGTAGACTCAATACCCAGCAAAGAATATGAGTCACTTCATGTTATTACTGAATAAAATTGTTTGTCACCCAGTTACTTTAAGAGTCTCCTTCCTTGTCTACAGACGGGAAAACTATATATGCCCAATTTTTGTTGTGTTTAATTAACTTACAAACAGAGCCTGATGCAACTTTCACCTCCAAGTTAATTTTGATTCCATTTCTTCTTTCTCTTACCCATTATCTCCTGAGCATTTCTTTTTCCTCTTAGATTAGTTGCTTACCCATTTTCTTAACTGCTGCTTGGAAAACAGTTCCAGCCTCATCATTTCATGCCCAGAAAAGGACAACAATCTCCTAGCTGGTCCCCTTCTCACAGTCTCTTCCTGTCTCTAATTCCTCCTCCTTAACAAAACCGGAATTGACTTTTACAAAAATGTAAACTCAAGATATTCCTTTCACACTTAGAAAGTTCTTCCTCTAATTAAATTCTTCTCCAAGGTACCATTATCCAAGACACTGTTTTTACTAGTACATTCTTCTCCAAGGTACCTCCTAGATATCTTTTTACATTTGTCAAGATACCTCCAAAATACCCTTTCTACATTTAAAAAACTTTGTCCTCTCATTAAAAACCTTCAATGAATTCTTATCTCTCTTGGAAAAAAAAGTATATAATCCTCACCATGGAATAAAAAGGGTTTCTTCCAAAGTTGTCTTTCAAATTTCTCCTGGACCTCTACAAAAAGAAGGGCATGAAAAAGGAAGAAATTTCAAGGAAGCCAAGTATTTCTTATTTCTCCTTCATGAGCAGGTGGCTTTGGAGAAGCTGAGCATTACTTCAAGAGCAAGGAGATTCTGACATCCATGAATTTTTAAAAGGAAGGCATCAGCTTATTATTGTCAGATGTTCCAGAATGATGGTTTATGCCAAAGAATTTGGCCATGGTGGCAGCACACTCTATAGTGGACCAAGGGACCAACTAATACGCATTCAAGACATGCTATGTCTGTCTCTGGTAAGTTCTCTACCCTTGGCTGACTATATATGGGCAACCCCCATACATTATTTTGTGCATATATGTTCATATGTATGTGCGCATGTGTATGCATGTGTGTATATGCATGTTTATATATGTGAATGCATATATTGATGTGTGTCTGTGTGTACACACGTGCACTGACACCCAATTTCTGCTAATCACAGAGTTCCTTAACGGGGCACTTTGGACCTTTAGGAAAGGAGTCCTTTGGTGTGTGGACATCCCAATTGTCTTGCAGGAAGTTTAGTGTCCCGAGTATCCAGATACAAAATTCTTATGATTAGTGTATCCCAGTTATTCACAAACTCACATTCCCAAATGTCAACACGGGTTAGAGTACCATTCCCTGCTGAGGACAACTCATTGGTAGAAACTTCCATAAGCACTGGGAGCTCTACAACTTCGTGGCATCACTAGCATTTAATATGAGGCTTTCTACATACATAATAGTCACTTGAAAAATAATTTATGGGTGAGTGAGTGAATCACAGAATTAAAATTTCACACTCATAATTCTCTGCCACTGAAAAGTCTGCATGCACTATTTTCTCCCTGTGGAATGACTTACTTGTATCCAGATTATTCCAGAAAAATTTTACCCATCCAAAATGATGCCTGCTGCTGACTTTCCAACCCGGTTGGCCTCCAAGAGTGTTCCCGCCACTGTTTGCATGTGTCTCCTCTGCAGCACTTACTGCTGTGAAGTGAATTTCTTTTCATGCCTGTGTACCCCATAAGACTACAAATACCTTGAGGAATGTGAGTGATGAATTATTTATCCATGTAGCCCCTTGAGTTTTAGCAACATCCCCCATATATAATAAGTCCCTGAACATTTGCTGAATGAATAAGTGAATGAAGGAAGAAATAAGATTTCAACTTTAAACAGAATGATTTCCAAACCTAGAAAAAAGAAACTGTGGAAACCATATTTGGAGGAGATTTTTTTGTTACAGAAAAAGCCCGGATGACAGCTGGGTTTCTGGGTACCAGCCAGAGGAGAGGTCAAGGAGTTACCATGGATGCTGCTTTACAACAGCCTAAAAACCAGAAGGGAATATCCAACAGCAGGAATGGCAGCCTGAGCTCAGAGCGATCCATTTTTAGAATGTCAGACTCAGAGGGAAACCACAAAGCTGGAGGAGCTTCAGCCTCAGCCCTCCGTGGGCTGGCTTGAACAGTGAATACTCTGAAGATAGGTAGACACAAGCTGTGAAGTCAGGCTGCCTGGCTCGAAGTCTTAACTTTGCCACCTACTGGCTATGTGACCTGCGGCTCAACCTTGATATTTCTGTCTCAGTTTCCTTACTTATAAAATGGGGACAATCACAACACATATATCTAGGCTTAGTTTTTGAGAATAAATGAGATAATCTCATATTAGTTGTATATCTATAATACCACCTGGCATATCATAACTATACAACCAGGACTAGCTTAAAATATCACTTGATGTGATATGTTTAGGCACAAAATTCTCAAGTTTAATGGAACCATTGTGTATTGCAAATACATACTAATAAAATAGGGGAAATAATTTTATAAAAGAGCTATAAAATAAGTAGTAAAATTACATGGAAGAAAGACCAAAATATCACCTAAGAAAGCCCCTCAAAATTAAATAAAAGAGTCTTCTGAATGCTATCTAGAAAAAGGAGACAAACTATTTTGAGAGTATTACAGAACTTTATTACACCAACTTAGTCACTCCCCAAGTGCTTATAATTTTTGCTAACTCTTATCTATAGTGCCACAGAAGTTGACAGTTAAATTCCTAAATGTAAGACTCTATAAGTTTATTTTGGGGTGACATTTGTGAGAAGATGTAATTTTAAAAAATCATCCAGCTAAAAATTTGCTTTGGCACAGAAGCAATCTTCTAACACCAAGCAGATCCTGACCCACGAAAGAAAAAAATAAACAAATAAACCAAATTATCAGTCCATAAACCTTGGAGTAAAAGAAACAAGGAATTTCAGAGGATGAAGAAGAGGCCACCATGCTTAACCTGAAAACATACTACTCCAAGAAAATGCCTAAAATCACTTTATTACCTCTGTCTGCTTGGACCCATTTCTGGTACAGGAGTTTTCTATATGTCAGACTAATAAACTTGATGTCATTTTTCTTTTTTCTTCTTTGATCCTTCATGTGAAACTAAAAGTTATCTAATTTCCTTTTTACTTTAATTGTCCCATTTTGTTATTGAAATTTAAAAATGATATAAATGTATGCATCCAGCCTAATGCATAGTGATAAGCCCCACATGCGGGTTAGGAAGTAGACTACTAGTGGGACTTCCAAGCCCCCTTACGACCTCCTTCTTGGCAATCTGACCTTATCTCACCAGCTTCCCTGCACTTACCTTCTCTATTCTGATTCCACTGTTGTCACTAAATTATCATCGTCTCATCTCCATATCAAGCTCACAGACACATCATTTGTTTAGTCAAAACATTATCAGCATCTCCGCTGAGTTGAGCAGTGTGTGAGTCTGACTGATGTCCAAGGTGAAGCTGGTGGAGTCCCTGAACTGAGTCAACGGTACAGACCCGTCAGAAATGGTCACCAGCAACACAAGACGGACTAGCACAGGTGTTGTGGTGTCTGGCAGGCATCCTTGACTCACCTCCTGTGTCCTGTCTCTCTAAATCTCTTCCACTCCACTTTCTCAAGTTGTTCTGTCTGGTCCAGAGGAAGCACTAATTCCCCCTGCTTGGTCTCCGCCCACATCTGGCACCACAGAGCACATATCTGAAGCAGGCCTGTCTCTGAGTTCTCCCACTTACAAGCTGTGTCTTTTTAGAAAACCTACTTGACCTCTCTGGGCTCCAGGTTTCTCATAATGAAATGAGAATCGTAACACACAGTGATGTTTGGGGCAATAATGGGGCACTTTGTCACCTAAAAAATACAGTAAAATGTTCCATGAAATGTTCTTTCTTTCTCTCCTTTTGTTCTACCTGAAATTTATCCACCTTTTAAAATTCAACAACTCTGTCTTTTCAGGCCCTCAAACTTCCAGTCAATCTCTCTGCTCCCTTGATCCCTCTTGTTATTTTTGTAAGCACCATATATTTGGAGCTGTGATTACTTCATAAGAGTGAAATTCAGTCTCTCAAATCAGACCCTGAACCTTTTGAAGGTGGGATTATGTCTCATATTTCCCTAGAGTCCTCACGGGAACTAAAACTCTGCTTGATGTCATTTAAAACATTTTTTTCTCACATATTCATTGCTGATGGAGCAGAGTATACCTTGCTCAGTGTCAGAATTCAATTATAGGAGCATTGTTTGGATGATACTTCTGCATTTCAGCCGAAAATTTGTTATGATATTAAAATTGGCTGCAGCAAGCAGAATACCAGCAATACCCAAATATCTAATACATTGAAGTTCCCAATTGTGGCTTATGTTCCCAATCACCAGCCGCATTCCCCCAAACAGGTCCTTCGATATGACCAGAGGCCTCAGTCCTGCCGTGTGTGAAATGAAGTCATTAATTGCTGCCGATGAATTCTGGAAGAATTAAGTGTCAAAAAATTCTATGATAAGCCTTTGGAGTGCCATGGAGTCCTAGAAATAAAGGAGTCAGATAGAGTCAAAATGCATGTGTGATTATTGTAATTTTCACAGTATCCTAAACTATTCACACATACCATAGAATTTTACCTAGCCATGGACAAGGTAAGTGCCCAAATCTGTTTTACTTTAAGTCTAATTTAGTCAAAAACAAGGGAGAAAAAAAACCCTGAATTTACAGTGGAACTGAGTGGTAGGAGGGCATGCCCGTTGAAGAAATTAAACTTCTGCATTTCACAGGGAAATTTTTACCCTTCTTAGTCCAAATTTTTCTTCTTTTTCCAATTGTCATGCTTTAAGAAGAACAAATTATTGTGAATGCTGAAAAAAATTATGACTCCTTTCTCAACATTTTCTCTGACTTCATGGTTCAATTGGTAACCTAATAAGACCCTATAAATTAGAGTTACAATACTGACTTGCAATATCTTTTAAAATTGTTCGGTTTTTACTATCCAGGGTTTGCTTACATTTTAACCAATTCACATTGATTGTTATTTCAACTGCAATTATGCACCAGTGGTTGGTGTTCAGGATAAATAAATGAATCACTACTATCAATTAATGTCACCATTTCTTAAAGGGAAAGTGAAAAGTAGAGCCAAGGACCAAAGTAGGATAAAAGATTTGGACAAGAACTAAATTAGAAATCCAACCATTCACAATACAGAATAGGCATTATATAGCTTTCCTGGAGACTCCACTTTCACATGTGTGAAATAAAGATAAAACTTATCTTGAAAGATTAATGTAAGAGTTAGAATGAAGTCGGATAAAATAATTATCATTATATTTGTTCGAGAGTTATACAAGTAAATTCTAAATGCCTGAAATGCATGTTGACTATTTATATTATGTCCAAGCCAGTTCTCTATAATGCTACTGCTACTGGCCTGGACCCAACCAGAAACTGGAGAATGAAGAAAGGAGAGAAATGGTTAGAATATCCTGGGAAAGAGAGAAGGAGAAAAAGAAGAGGGCAGTGTTTGGGAAAAAATGTGCATTTCACATCAACTTCATTTGAGATAAAATTATTTGGGCTATTTGGGACACGATTTCCAGGTTCTCAACAGGCCATCTTTTAAGTAGCTTAGATTTTGTTTTGAGTGAGTCATGGGGTTTGTTTGTTTGTTTGTTTCTGTCACTGCTGTTCTAATGAATGCTACCATTGATCATCGTTACCCAAGGACAATTTCCAAACAAGACACATTTTTTAACAACCAGCATTAGCGGCGGCTATAGATTTCCTGGTCGCGTCTATGCCACTGCTGCTTATAACGTCTGAGTTCATAAAGGTGAAGCTTCTCTGACAGCATACTTCTGGCATTTGAAGATTTCATTTGACAGTATCGACTACAGTGAACTGAACACTCACCAAACAACATTGATAAGAGTATCTCTTGTGGTTTGGAGAGGCAGGCTGATACAATGACAAGAGATGGGGGCTGGGAATTCACAACAGCAGGTCCCCCCGCTCCTCCCAATTCTACACTGGATTTGCTCCATGACCTTGAGCATTTTATTAAAGCTCTCTGGCACTGAGCAGCATCTGTAAAATTGGAGCAGTATCATTGTAATACAGCTTCAACTCTCAGTTCGGTGGCACCACGTTTCTATTACAATCTAGTGAGCACCAATAATGGAAAGAACTGCACAGAATACGGAATAAATCTCCGGCTGACAAACCGAGCTGAAAAGGCAGGTATCAACCCAGAGGCAAGATGAGGAAATAAACTTGGTGGGATTATTCTGAATTACAAAGAATTTCAAATGTG
The DNA here is from genome assembly GCA_004027205.1 of Ctenodactylus gundi. NCBI lineage: Eukaryota > Metazoa > Chordata > Mammalia > Rodentia > Ctenodactylidae > Ctenodactylus > Ctenodactylus gundi. The sequence goes on from PVKB01000532.1 coordinate 327,185, forward strand.
GTTTTGGATAGACTGAGGTGATGATAATAATTAAGAGGCAAGAGGATTCTGTGCCCACACTGGAGTGGAAGGATGGGGAAATTGGGTGCTACAGCCCGACTGCATTTCAACACTCAAAGTTATAATTATGGTGTTGGTGCTAGACGTGGCAGTAGCTCATTTGCACTTCGCTGGCTGATTGGCTGAGCTCAAGCTCTGACACACGGCTTCCGGCCCGCTGGCAGGTACAACCCCATGCCATCAAGGCAAGTCATCCATGCAAATAACTCTTAGTTCTGGCTCTTATCAGCTGCGAGCACGGAGGTGGAATAGGGGAAGGAGGAGTAGTCCTGTGTCTGTTTATATATTCAGTGGCCTAAAGCCCAGGGAAATACGGAAACAATCTATTGCCACAGCCATCATCTCATGATAAATAGAACAGGGATTGCAGGTATAAACAAAGAAAGTTACTTCAGTGGGCTAGGATGGACCCAAGGAAGGATGCTGAGATGGAACATATAATGCAGGTTAAAAACATAGAGGACAGGTGAGGATCCTGTCCCTCTCTCCTGAAAGAGTAAAGCAAACCCTCAAATGCAAACAAGGTGCAATGAGAGGATTACATTTGAGAGCCAATCACTGGCATTGGTGAAATGAGCCATATGAGTGATAACAGAAGTCAGGTCCCTATTCTATGTTACCTACCTATAGCAGCTAGATATAGCAGTAGAGGGGAGGCATTTAGAAACTTCCATAGCAGTTTGGTAGAGTAATTCTACATCTACCAAATCTAATACTAAAAGCAAAACTGATTTTTTCATATTCCTTTAAAATTTTGGTTTTTAGCATTTCATTTTTATTATGCTTATGAGAGACTGGTTTATGACAGACTTAGAAATCAATTTTAAAAAGAAGAAAGAAATCAATTTTAAAAAAGAAGAAAGCTGGCCTTTACCACACATGGAACGTTGAGAAGCAATGGTTCACATGACCTCTTCAAGTTAAAGGACTTTGCCAATATATATCTACCCATTCTGTATATGATCTCAAGATACCTCAATACATATTTCTTAAGCACCAAGTAGCATCGTCATAGGAAAGAAATATAATGAGCACAGGTCTATAGAAAAATGAAAAAAACAGGATGTCTTAATTATGAAAAGATAGGCTTGGATTCAAGGCACCTATCTGTCTAGGATCAATCAAGAGACAGAAATCACATGCTGACTGAGCAGGGCAGGTTTAATATAAAGGATTCCTAGGCTGTGATAAGAGAATAAATACAAAGCTACAAAGAGCACTCTCCGAGGTACCCCAGGGCTGAAGGAGAGCATCCATAGTTGGTGATCAGACCTCACCAGAGGAAATCGAAGGCTGAAAAATGTTCTGTGTTCCCATGGCCAGAGCTGACCCACAGTTGTGAAGCAAGCTGGAAACCACCCTCCAGGGAATAGGTGGATCAATGCTGGGGGCAGCCGCACAGAGGGCGGTAAGGCACAGCTGCAAACAAGAAGCCTAGAATGGGCAGTGCTATGTTCAGAGGACCATGGCAAAGTGAAAAGACCATGGTCATCTGCAAGGCGGCCAGCAGACTGCCCGCTCTGGGCATATGGCTGAGATAGAGCTCTTCTGGGTATCTGATCTCCGCCTCATCCACCTCTCATAGAGAGTAGCAAGGAGGAAAATGCAGCGCATCAAGATCTGACTAGTTAACATCACACTTTCTGTAAAAGAGGTATCTGTCTGTGGGACAGAAAGTAGAACTGAATTTGGAGATGAAAACCAAAATATTGATAACTGGAAGAAGGTTAGGAAGAACAGCATTACACCCAGGATTTAGGAAAACAACTCAATGCATTTTCCATAATAGAGATTTTAACTTTTAATTAAGTATGTATTGAATGCTAGGTATTCAGTGAAAGTCTGGGACTTCAAACTGGAATACATAACATTTGAGTGCTTGGCTCTTAATAAACTGTAGATTTCTTTCTAGATCCATGAAAGACTATCCTTCTCTTTTAAAAATTCACACTAACACGAGAAATTGACAACGATTCATAGTGGCTTCGGAGTCAAACAGATTGTATACAATCTGCCATTTTCAAGTATTGTACTTTGGAGAAATTTCTCTCATTCTTAGTTTTCTAAACTGGAAAAAGGATTAATAATATCTATTTTGCTGGCTAGCTGGAAGGTTTGGAAGCAGTCTATAAAGCACCAGGTATAGTATCTGCAAATTAGTAGGTGCTCAATAAATGGTAGCGATCACGTGTAACTGTTGCTGATAACAAACAAGAAGAAAAATTATTTGAAGCAAGACATGTCCTTGACAATTTGAGATGCTCTCGTGCTCTATAAGAAGCAAGGATTCAGGAAAAATGCCAGGAAGAGCTGAGTTGGTGCTCGCAATCATAGCTTAATTCGGAAAATGTGCTCTTCATAGAAAGCACATACCTACCAGGGGAGAATCCAGGTGTGGCCTCTCATACTGGACAGAGTTTTATTTCCTTTCCCCTTGAACTTGAGCCTATTGGACTTTTATTGGCCAATCAGAGGTTGGCAGACATGATACAATTTATAGTTGTGCTCGAAATGTACTTTTGTAGTGGGCCACTCCATCATGTATTTCTGGGGTTTTTTTATATAAGAAAAACATGCCTTGATCAGCCCACAAATCTGTCAAAAGACAACAACTAATGTGAACCAGATCTACATACTCATGTGTGAAAATAAATGACTGTTCTTTTAAACCACTGAACTTGGGAAAAGTTTGTTGTATGGAAATAACAAATCAGTACTCCTATTAATCTGTGAGAAAAACTTCTGGTATAACTATTGGTTTGAGCAGTATGACAGCTTAAAACATTTTTCCAACCTGAAGAGATTAGGGAGCACCAAGCTGAGCTTTGGTGCGAGTGACTAAATTATGAGCCAACAAATGAGGGAAGAAACCCTCCTTAGATGGGAATGGCCCAACCAATAGACTGGCAGCTTGAACTTAGTAAAAAGGAAGGAAGCAGGAAGCTTATTGCAGTTCCTTCTGGGAGAACTCTGACCTGTGCCATCATCTCTAGATATTAACTCTCTCCTATTTTCACATCACTGATCTCCATCGCAGATTCACTGCAATCTTCAGGTCTTCACCACCACCTATGTATGTCAATCTGCAGCATAGACATATAATAGTGGTCCCAGTCTTGAACTGGTGTTTTACTGTCTCGATTCTGAGCAGCTACTGGAGCCTCCACTCCCTCAGGTGGCCATTTTGAACTTGTAACCTCTCTAGATTATGTAAACTCTATTAATTTTGTTTTCTTTTGATTTCTAGCCATTACAGGCAGAACGTTTGACCATATGGCTTTAACAAAACTTTCAACTGTAAGGTTCTGATAAATTTACTTCTACTTCTTAGGTGTCTAAGGAGATATCGACATACTCTTTCACATTTCTAGCCTAGGAAAAATGTATATGTGCTAATGGTATAAATCAGAAGTCTGTAACCCTTTCCAATAAAGGGGCACAAAGAGTTTTAGGTTTGGGTCCTCATAATCATAAAAATTTTAGGCTTGTCCCCATAATAACTCAATAGTTCTTATTATCTATATTTTATACATAGGAAAACTAGCACACAAAAACCTCACAGCTAGACAGTGGGGAAGATGGAATTTGTAAGCCTGAAAATGAATATCTAGAACTTTAGAATCTCAATTTCCCCTCCTTGAAATTCTAAAGATTAGGGATATTTTATAGGCAGAGTTTTTGTGCTGAGCTATTTTTTTTTATTTTTATTTTAAGGCAGTCACTAAGTTATCCAGGCTGTGCATGAAGGGGTGATGCCTCTTTCACAGCCTCCTGGGATGCTGGGCTTACAGTATGCACCATACCTGGATAGACTCCTCTGTTAGCTACTGATGGCACGTGTTAACTACTAGTGCCCATGACGATGGCTATGACTGTAGAATATAAATATTAAAATAATAAAAGGAGACATTCACAAAGAGTGTATTCTGTGTCAGACATTATGTTGAACACTTTATATCTCTAATAGCTTTTAATCTCTACTACATTCCCATGAGAAAGATATTGTATCTTCTCTCCTTGCAAACCTGAGGAAGCTGAGCTTCAGAGAATCGAATGACTTTGGCCAAGGTGGCACAGCTAGTGGGTGGCTCTGCATTCCGGTGCTGTGGCTCTAGATCATGTGCATGTAGCCATGAGTCGCCTTTCTTTGCACAGGAGAAATTAGGGAGGAAAGCACGGTGGTCAGAGGACAACACAGATAGCTTCAGAGGGGAAGAGAGAATGGAGCTGGACTCTGAGGCTGGCCTGAATTTGAATACACAATATGACAACCGTGGATTTGCTTTATTTGGTGTGCAAAGATATTTTTGTTTTGCATTGTGTTCCGTTTTGTTTTTATGTTTTGGTCTTAATTGACTTCCACATCCTAAAAGAAATCTAGAGATATCACATACAATTTGGATTTCTAGTTTCTAAAAATGCAAAAGCCACTAAGCCACCGTGTGCTGTGGCAGTGCCCAATCACAAAGGCCTCACTGACTGTGCTGGTGACACTTGGTGGGCCCTCTCCCACTTGCCCTGCTCCCCACCACCCCTACTGCCTCACACCCACGTGAACACCACAGTTCAGGCTCCCATCTCTGGGAAGGCAGAGAAAGCTCACGAAGGGCTGGAGAGCAGTAATTGCTACGGCGTGTGTGGGCTCGTGGATTGTGCACTCCAGCTGGGAACAGAAGGGAAGAGGAAGAAATAAGGGGTAAGGGAGTGACTCCAGAGCCGGGGTGGATGGGCTTAATTCACTGGAATGGTCACCCTTGGGTGCTGTGGTCCTTGGATATGACATTCTTTTTTCCAGTACTGGGAATTGAATCTAAGGCCTTCTCACCTGAGCTGCATTCCCAACCTATTTTGCTTTTTATTTTGAAACAGCCTCATTCAATTGCTAATTTGCCCAGACTGGGCTCAAATTTGGGAATCTTCCTGCCTCTGCCTCTCAGTGTGCTGGGATTATAGACATGTACACCAAGTCAACAAGTTAAAATGATAGATTATTTGTTTTCAATTTTTCTTTTTGTTCTGAAAGAAAAAAATTTATTTGTATATGTTACACAAATTCACTTGTATATTGGTTCCATATAGCTTGGGAAGTTGTTACACATATATAGCATCTTCTGATCTTCATTTTTCCAACGTTCGTCTTTTATTCCAGCCCCTCCTTTCTCCCAGTCTCAAGCCCCCTTCGCGTCTCTCAGAGTACTTTTAAAGTTGTGTTGAGAAAGAGAGATTACAAAGAGAGAAATACACAGGGAAGAAGTAAAAGGAAACTAATGACCCGTGGGAAGCAAAAGAGCCTTAGGCTAGAAAACAGCCCCTGCATTTACCTGGATCAGGGGACAAACATTTAGCACCTTGTCTGATTTTGACTCTGGAACAGTAAACAGAGTGGAGAAAGGGTGATGTTTAGGCTGGAGGGAGATGCGGGAAAGAGACAGTCTTCACTATTTCACAGCTGGAGAAGATTAAACAGGGGAGCGTGGGTGACACAGAAATGCCACATGCACTTGCAACAATGGCCTCAAGCCTTTAGTGTCTCTTTTCCTTCCTTTCACAGTCTGCAAATATCCACCCATTCCTTGTCAATTCCTGTACACTCTGTAAAACAGTGCCGGCAAAAGCAGTTGGCACAGAGCTAAGCTTACAGCAGGTGCTCAATAAATGGTACTCTACGTCTGAGTCTGAGTGAAGATCGACACTTGAGAAATCTGTATTTCCGTCAAGTCTGTGGGATGAACTTCAGCTCTAGCGGATCGTGTCTTCTGAGGGTATTACTGCAGCTAAGGGGAAGGAGACAGCTAATGAGAAGGAGCTGCGGCGGGAGAAAGAGGATGAAAGAGCCGCTCATATTTTTATTCTTACAGGAAATAATTGCCTAGAAATCGCATAAACTTTCCCAAGTTGAAAAAGAATACTGTACTTTAAATTCCTCCTAAAGCACATGGTCTAGTGACCGCATTTTTACCTTGAGTGGAGTCATTTGGCACAGTAAATGCAATTACAACCAAAGTCAATATACTCTTTTGGCTGCATATTTCTTTTCATCAGTGGGTTTCAAAGGGTTGGTATCAGTATGGGGTTGAAATCCTCCTGCCAAAGCACCTTAAGTCGTGGGGACGTGAAGAATTTCTTCTTCCGTGTTAACTTTTTTTTAAACAGGAGCAGAGGGATGTAGTAAAAAGAATATTAATCTAAAGTGTCAAGAATTCTAATATTAACCTTGCCACATATTGAGACTGGGTAAGTCACTTGGTTTTCTGGGCCTTAGCTTCTTCCTCTAAGAGGAGGAGATGAGAAGAGATCAGTTATTTTCAAATGTAGTTGAATATCAGAATTGCCTGGGGAGTCTTTCGAAACAGATTTTTGAGCCCCCAAGTTTATTACTGAAAATTATCAAGCGACAGAGATCAAAAGCAGTCACTTAACAAAGAACCACAATATTCTTAATAGGTGTTTAGTCACGATCTTGTAGATTTGCCGCAGCTGACTTACTCTATTGATATCCCCTGGCTTGGTCACCTCAGGGGTCAGCTGGGGGTGACTGATGAGTGTTGGGCTGTACGTGGGCACCTCATATCTAGTCCAGGTGTACTTCACCACTCTGGGAGCAGGAGAGATGGGAAAGGGCTGACTTCACTCCACAAGCTCACTTCTTGGCTCCATTGCACCACGTCCCTTAACGTCCAATTGGCCAAAAAAAAAGGAAAAAAAAATGGCTAATACCAGAGGAAGAGATGTTCTTAAGGTAGTAGGAAGGAATGGATTATTTCTGAAGAATGATCCAATGTGATACACAGGATTTGCCAATTCTAACATGCCACAATGTACAGAGAAGCTAAAGTCGGGTAGAGGGGAAGGTAATCTGGGTGAAATGAACACATTCACTGCTACACACCGGTCTTTGTTAATCACACAGCACAACGAGGGGCCTGTGAGTTAAGAGAACATGGAGAAGCCTCACCTCCCGGAGCCTCTGCTCTGCGCCGCTTCGCAGGAGCTTCCCTGCTCGTTTCCTGAGCAAACCCTGCCAACGGAACGTGATCATCTTCTTATTTCTCCCTTCCTCTTTCAAGTGAAGGAAATGGCACCGAAAACTGAACCCTCTTGCTGAGGTCCACGCAGCTCGTCCAGAGAATCGCGGGCTCTAAGCCAAGGCTGGGTCCCAAGTCTCTGTTTCTATCACCACGTTCACACGAGCTCCAGACCAGTACCTAGCTGGTATTCTAAGTCTACCACTCCCATCAGAGCACGTGGAGGCTGCGAAGACTTTCTATAAACCCTAACGTGCCCATACCTCCTGAAGTAAATTTTGCATCTCTTGCGGCACTTACCCCGTTCTGCAGCAAAATTGACTTCTATTTGATAGTGTCTGGGCAAGTTATTTAATCTCTCAATGCCTCAGTTTTCTCATCTCTAAAGTGGGCATACTAGGACCCGTTTCATAAGGTTTTAGTAAAGAGTAAATGAGTCAATATGTGTAATATTGTGTATCACAAATATACGCAATGCCAGGTACATGGTAGGTGCTTGTTAAACAAATAATTGTCTCATCTGTGCACCAACATAAATAAAATCAAAATAATTAATAGCTTTTGACATTTTGGATCCCTCCAATGGATCAGGTATATGCTAGTCACTTTTCATGCTCCCAACCACATAATCAAGTGATCTCTATTACCATATAGATGAGAAAATTGAGACAGAGGATAACAGCTAGCAGGTTGGCAGATCTGGAATTTGAACCCATCCCCTGTAAGCCACACTCTTCAAACTCACATGACAGGTCTGAACAAAGTCTGTTGAATAAGTCAGAAACAGCTATTACCCACAAGGCTGTGGCTTTGAGCACAAATCTTCTATCCACGACCTACCCTCTAAGAGAAAATTAAGAAGGGAGAGAGGAGTTACTATTCTCTGAGATTAAAAATCATCACGATGTCCCCATGCCACAGCCTCTGCCTCGACGTCCTCTAAATCCAACCGCTTAGCAGGCGCTTGCCCTACCCTCTGGCCCTGCCTCCCTGAGCGCCATCTTTTTGTTTGGAGACCGCTGACGCTCTGGATTCCTCTGGGTTTGTCTCTTTGGTCTCCAACTAGATCTGAAGATCTGAGTTTCGTTTTCTTCTTTCTTTCTTTCTTTCTTTCTTTCTTTCTTTCTTTCTTTCTTTTCTGGAGGTAAGGTTGAGAATAAGCAAAGTGGGCCTTCATAAGAACAGAGGAGTAATAAAGGCTTCTGCTGTTCGGGAGGGGGCCAGCCAGTGTTTCTAACAAGCCCACCCCACATCTCTGATCTCCATCTCTTACCCTGGCCTACACAGTGCTCCCTGACTCTTCAAAATCACCACACAGTTGCAAACTTCCAAAGAGTTTGGGAAGCAACTCACAGACTGGGTACCCTAATTTTAATACTGTATTATTGACTGCATTTGCGCCTAGTTTTTCAAACATAGAAAACGAACTCTCCTGACTTACAGCAGAAGGCTAGTTCTACAGAGCAGCTGGAGACTCTCTGAATGTGTGTTTCTTTAGGGACAGTTCTATGGGATTAACCTTCTCTGTCCATTTACTACCATTTACATCTGAGCTAATTCAGCTTTTGCCTGGATTCTGGGCACTTTAATCACCACAACAATGCACATGGTTATTTGTAAAGGGCCTTCACCAAATCCAGGTGCTGGGTGGGGAGTAATAAATGAAATTTTAATCTCACCTGGGATTGAGGCCAGCTATGCTTGCAAAAGAAGCAGAAAAGAGCGAGGCTCCAAAGGGGCACCCCACCCCCTGCCCAGTCATCCCAGGCCTCAGAGATACTGGCCTCAGAGACAGCGAGAAAGACACTCAGGGAATGCCCGTGCACATACGCTGTGGAGAGGGGCACAGATTCCCCGAAATCCCATCGGAGAGAGCAGCTGCTTCTGTTTCCTTGGAGGCAGAGCCCAGTGGGGAGTAGGAAGGCAGGAGCCAAGAGGACAATTGCTAGAAAGGCATTCCCTGCGTTCTAATGAGGCAATTAGAGCTGCTAAGTTTGAGACTGCCAGGAAAGGGGGGAGGGGGGGGACAGAGACCCCTTGCTCAGCCCCCTCATTTTACAGCAGAAGTAACCGGTCTCCCAGGGGGAAGTGACTCGCCCAGAGTCACAGCGTCAGTTAGACCTGGGACTAGAACCAGGATCTCTGGACCCCACCGACACCACGGTACTCCCCCTGTTTTAGCACAGGGTGAGGCTCTGAGGCCAGCAGGAGAGGAGGCGCTTCTGGCGGAGTGGTATTTCCACTCCAAAGCAGTCTGGAGCGAATTTCTTTTAGGAAGCACTGTCCAGGTTCAGGAAAGACCTATAGCTGAAAAACGACCAGAGGGGGGCGGGGAGGGACATAGGAGAGTCTTGGAGAGCAACTGTCTCAGCTACCAGGAGGCCGTGGCTTTTAGCTGTCTGTGTAATGTCCTGCGTCATACGTCTGCCACTTTGAGCAGAGGTATTTTTCAACTTCGTATTCTAAGGAGCCCATCTCGGAAGTTCTCAGGGGGTCGGGAGGAAGAGGAGCTCCCAGAGGCCTGGAGTTGGGCATGCTGAGGGTCCTGCCAGGGTTGACGCCTTCAGGCCTGGCAGTGTTTCCTTACTCTAACAAGCCTGATAAGTCTACTGAAAAAGGACAGAAGAAAGAACGTGAAGCGTGGACCCGGCCTCCATCCCATCCTCCTCAGCAAGTTTCCCAAAGCCACACAGCCTCCACGGCCTCCCCACGGTCACCCTTGTGCCCACCCTGCACACTTGTCACCTGAATTGCCTCTGTCTCCCAGAACAGGCCGGGCAATTTACATTTTTGCTGCTCTCCTTTTTAAAATGACAGAACACCCTACAGAGGGAAGCCTGCTGCAACCAAGTTTCTGCCAGCACAAACAGGCACAGAAGTCAGCTGGACATTTTGCCAAGAGTGACCCTCCCCCAGCCTCCTCACAGAGCGCAAAGTAGCCTGGAAGAGGTAAGGTGCTGAGCAGGAGGGAATAACAAAGCCTTACAGGAGAAAAGTCACCGTGTATTGTTCAGAAACCTCTTCCAAGGAGAGACCAGTGTGTAGGGTTTAGGGAACTCAAGACCTCGTTCTGGGCTTCTTTTCCAGGACAGAACTGTATTCCTTACTATTCACACACTTACCACAGTTCATTCTTTAACGACCCCTTCCTCTCAAGTCATCCATGGAGCTGCTGTGCGTCAGGGAGGTAAAAGTCTCTCATGCAAGGACACAAGCTATGGACCACAGATTCAGCATCCATGAGCTTTCCCAGATTCCCTCTGGGCCTCTGAACTTTAAAGGCACTGTATTTAGGGAAATGTAGGAAATATTGTCACTCAAAAGCGTATGCTTCCTTCCAATTAAAAAGATATGCAGAAGATCTATTTATCTGCTTTATTGATGTAACATATTGTCTAGCCCTTGCTGCTGTCAGTCATGTGGCCTCCTCTCCACTCCCCGGCAGTCCAGAAGAATTCACCAAAAGGGAGAACCACTCCCTGGTAACTTTTCACCGGGAACCCTGCCGTGGGGCTGAGCCCTTCATCCATATTAATAAGTTGTATGAGAAAGTGGCAGGAAAATTTGGTAGACGTAAGAAATGTGGCTCTTAAGCTGATGCTGGTATAAAATACAGGCAGTCTGTTGGTCTGCGAGTACAACCGAAAATGTCTCCAAGAGCAACAGTTTCATCTTCAGAGTTCTCAAGTGCCAACAAAACAATCTTACAGAGTATGGGATGGATAACCAGAGCTACAGTGAAGACCAGGTGGAATCAGAATCCTGTTTATAAACAATGGTGAGCCACCCAATCCATAATCCACTCACACAGAGCTTTCTCTGGTCTACGTCTTTCTTTGTTCTGGGACCTGAAGCCCAGAGCATTGCCGGGGCTGGGACTTCCTCTGGTGAAAGAATAAAATGTAAGAGTCAGAGACTGGGCCTTGCATTAGGATTTCACTTGGCTGCTCTTAAAGGTCTGAAAGAGATGGTAGAAAGTTCAAAAAATTATTACAACTACTTTCTTGCTTTTTAGATCATGTCAAATGGGACATAACAGCAGAGCAGAAAAAACTTTAGATAGAACCTGACCCTTTTGGTGATAAAATGTTTAAGTTAATTGACGTGAGTCAAAGAAGCAGTCCTCCCAACAGCACCACTCCTCAGGGGTTGGCTTCCATACCCAGGGGAAAGTGTTCTCCAGACAAGGTTTCTCACCATCCAGGTGAATTCCCAGAATGATGTCCATGACTTATAAAGCATACAAATCTCATCTGAAAGTCTTAAGAGTCCAGAACAATTATAAGTCAGGAAAACCTATATTCCAAGCCTCTCTTTGATTTGCAAAGAGTATTTTGGAAGTAAACTTTATGAGCAAGGAAAAGCATTAAGCTACTTTAACCTGATGGAATCATCAGTTATCATCAAACTGAGGAGAAGACCATCTTCCCCTCTCCATGAATTGCAGCTCCATCCTACCCAGCAACACCTGTCAGTGAGGGGATGGAACAACAGAAGCCAAAAGACACAGCACCTGGCATGTATTACAATACTCAGGTAATACTTATTGGAAGTGTGAAAGGTTGGGATTCTCAGCAAGGCGGCTGTGAGCATTTGCCCCATACAGAAACAAGTAACCCTAAAGTGCAAAAGAAAGTAGAAACAGCGTGATGAATGTAACTAACAAGACAGAGAACGGACCCAAGAGGGATATTCCTTCATGGCATCTTAAGAAACAACTAGGGTACACTTGAATAGGAGTAATCTTTTCCTTAATTGAGGAAAAGCAGCTCAAACATTGGAGACTATTACCAGGTAACACACACACACACACACACACACACACACACACACACACACACACCCGTTTCTTGAGATTAAAGAGTAACACACACACACACACACACACACACACACACACACACACGTTTCTTGAGATTAAAAAGTAAATGTCTTCTGATCAGAGCTTTCAAAGTTAACAGTAGAAGCCCAAACTTGCCAAAAACATAACATGTTTTAAATCCATCAGGAGAGCCACTTCCTTCAGGGTGATGAAGTCTTCAAAATATCAAATTATTAAAAATCGTTACATTATTTTGGAGTGTAATCTCCCAGCCAAATGTGAAGAACTAATTGAGAACAAAGTTTCCGAAGAGTTTCGGAAGCATCAATCCTGAAAGAAAAAGAATCATACTAACAGAAAGTGAGAGCAAAAGGAACTTTCAATCCGTCTATAAATTATTTTCTTTCATCTCCAGACGGATAGGAACTTCTTTAAAAAGCCAAGCACCAGAATGCCACCCCAAGACATCTGTTCCTCTCATCCTTGAGTGAAGTGCAGATGGAGACTCCTACGTGGTCTTGGTAAGAGGAATTGGTCACGCTCATTAGCCTGGGCAGATTTAGGTTTCAAATAATAAGCTAAATTGAGAACTACCAAGAGACCAACTCTTGCAAAAGCTGAACCATAGCCTGAAGAGGGACATGCCAATTTTAGATTAATTAAAAAGGTTATTAAATTGTTCAGATGGCATGTTAATGAGCAATCTGCAGGGAACTCGTTCCACAACCACGCCTTCCAGTCTTAATTACAGGACCCTTATTGAAAAGAATCTGGGTTACCCCACAGAGGAGATAGAAGAGCATCAGTCTTGAATATAATACGAATATGGTCAACCAAGGACAAATCCCATGAAGAAAGATAGTAGTTACTCTCATAGTAGAAACTCTCTTGGAAGCAAGGTAATACTAACTCCAGCCAGCTTGGAGACACTGAGACGTTAGAATCAATTAGTGATGCAACCAATAATGAGCCTTTATATCTTGGACCTAAGAGATCCAAGTGTTCTGCTACAGCCTATCAACTCACGTTTTTTTCCAATGCCTGGTGATAAAATTAGAAGCCTTAATTTAATGTTTCTAGTTCAAAGGTTTATTTAAGTTTAGAGATCAAGACATTGTAATATCCACCATCTATTTCAGCGCTCAAATGCCAGAAAAAGACTGTAGCTCTGTCCAGATCAATAATTCTCCAAGTGTGGGCCACCTGGGGCCACCTAATGAACCGCACATAGATCCACAGGCAATCTCTGCTTTGGTCCTTTTGTTTATTCAATCAGCTCATCTATTCCAATGGTATGACTTTAGAAAGTCTGTAAAACATGTTAGTTTCAGACTTAATTTTCCCCTATGCATTCATTATAAAAATACTCAAAAACAGATCTGAAGTCATATTTCAACTGCTATCAAATATTACTACCTAGACTACTGGTTCTCAAATATTCTTGACCCTACCCAATTAGGCAGTACCAAAACCCAAGTTTATTTGTTCCCCATATTTTTACTTTCTGGTAGAACGTGGTGAAAATGGTGTCTCAGTGTATAATAAAAAATGTATTGGGCTACCCACACAACTCACACAAGCAACCTTGGTAAGGATAAAAATAAACTGGGAATAAGTGACTTTAAATTTTTTAAAATGGTAGCTACTCAATGTATGATTTATTCAAAAAATTCTGATACAAGACAAATTCACCCACCCTGACTTATGTTGGACATACAGTTCTCTGCAAAGATTCATATATAATAGGAGCTTCTCTCCCCTGCCATGCACTGTGTGGTAGACTTTTTCAAATATCGAGATATATCCCTCAGTAGATTCTAGGAACTGCCTGAAATTAATTTATGCATGCCAAGTTTGAGAAACTATTAACCGTTCCTTGAAGAATTTACCAGAAAATAAATTTTCTTTATTTATTATGGACTGCTACTGTGCTGTAGAATTTTTTGATCTCTGTTACTGCAATAAATTCTCCCAAACTATGGTTACCACATTTAGCATACAACCAGTTAGAGATGAATGTGGTCTAGACAACCGTGATGTTTTAGCTATTGAGACCTGCTCACACTAAAATATTATTTATTCATTTGAAATTCAAATTACATTGAGTCTCATGAATTTTGCCTGGTGACCTTACCCCAAACAATCTTAGATAAGAGCAAAAAAAAATAGTAAAATAGGTTTTAAGTGCCAGAATAAATTTATTGGTATTGGCTGTTTTAAATGTCCTACAATTGTCATGTTTGGGTTCAGTCAAATAAAAAAGGACATAATTGTCACAGATAAGGCACAGGATTTACTGGTATGGATAGAATATTTGCTTTCTTGCTTAGTGCTGAAACTAAACTTTCTATTTTGCAAGCTCCTACCAGAAGTTATCTATCGGTTGTAGCACTTCTTTACTTAAAACTTTAAATTCCTGTAATATCTTTCATTGCTCAAGAGATAAATATCAAATGGAAGTTTTCTAGTTGTTTCAGGCTTCCTATTTTTTTGTTTGTCGGTTTTTTGCTTGCAGGTTTTTTTCTTTTCCAGAACTGGAAATTGAAGCCAGGGCCCCATGCATATTAGATAAGTGTTTCATCACTGAGCTACAATCCCAGTTTTTATTTTTATTTTGAGACAGGACTCATTAAATTGTCCAAGCTAGCCTTGAACTTGCAATCCTTGTCTTACCTCCTTAGCGGTTGGGATTAAAGGCACACATCATCATGCCAGCCAAAGACTTCTTAATGTCGCTTACAAGGTGCCGCTCCCGTCAACTTCTCCATCACGATCCTTTGCCACCCCTTCCTATGCTATGCTGCGCCACCCTGGGCCTGGGCTATTCCTTGATGCAGATGTTATCTCTACCTCTTCTCCTTTATCCACTAAGCTTCTGCTCATTTTTTAGGTTCAGTTCAATCATACTTCCTCAAGTAAACTTTCCGACACACCAGAACAGAGCCATTTAACATTGCGGCCCATGGGCATGACTTGTGTTACAATTTGAATCATACAAAATTCTTAGAGACATGATCAGCTTGATTTCATCTAACATTTTAGCCCCAGAATATCATATAGAATCTGCAATAGACAATCTTTTACTTATAAATCTGTTGAATGAATGAATCTGTTGGCTTAATAAGTTCAATATTATGAAAAAAACCTGTCTTTTTAAAGAGCAATTCACATATTTAAAAAAAAACAATTCTAAGGCCATAATCACAAATTATTAAAAATTACTTTAAGGCTTCCCAAATAAAATAAATAAAACAAGTATTATTTATCCTAATACAACTCAGAATAACTCTTTAATTTACCATAGTTACTGCTCTAGTTTTAGATACTGTATATTTCCAAAATGCCTATGTGTTAAAGGTTTGATTGACAGCCTGTGGCATTATTAGATGATGAAACTTTTGGAAATTGGGGTTTAGCGGAAGGAAGTTAGATCACTAAAGGCACACGGAGACCCTGAAGGGGATCTTGTGGAGGATGTTGAACCCTTGGTCCCCTTCTCCCTCTCTCTGCTTCTTGGTGGCTGTGAGGTGACAGCCTTCCTTTACCACATAATACTGGGTAAAGCCTAGGATATTCGAACTAAACTATAATCCCTAATTCATTTCTGATTTTTGATTTTGAGTGAGAATCCTGTTAAGTTATTAAGCTTGGCTTGAATTTGCAATCCTCTTTCCTCAGCCTCCCACACTGCTGGAATTACAGGTTTATATCACCTGGCCGAGCTTCTACAGCTGCTACGATACTGCTACGACATACTATGCTGCTGAAGGCCCAAAGTTGTCTGTTTCGGTGATTATATCACACGGATAGACAACTGACTACAATACTTGCCACAGTGCCTTTAAATAGTTGGGAAACACTTAGGTATGGACAATACCTTCTTGCCACTAAATAAATATTGAATATATTGTTGACATACACTCTCAGGAAGCTCCTTTTAGTAAACATTTTATTCAATTTGCAATTTCTTTCTCTTTTTTTGAAGTGTTAACTTGACGAGGCTATTGTCCTCAGTTGTTCAATTTAGGTGTTTCTGTGATTTTTTTAGTCATAATGAAGCCTCCTAACCAGCTCACTTTAATTTAGAAATACTCAGGATTAATTTCTAAACATTATAATATAACACTGATTCAATTAGTGGAAAAAAATGTAAAAACAGATGTCTTGGGCACTTCCCTACCATTGGAACACAATACTGGGTGCTCATAAAGAAAGAGAGATTTAGTTTAGTGCTCACACCTCAGAGGTCTCAATTCATGCATGACCAGCAGAAAATGCAATGGTGTCAGGGCATGGCAGAGAAAACTACTTACCCAGTAGCATCCAGCAAGCAGAAAGAGAGAAAAAAAAAAAGAGTTGGAGACTAGAACACATCCTTCAAGGCCCTACCCCCAGTGTGGTGCATTCTCCAATAGGACCCTGCTTTCTACCACCACATGAAATCATCAATGAACCCAACCACCTTCTATGCACATGAGACTCTTGAGGGCATTTTAAGCTTACACTGTAGCAGCAGGGTGGACAATTCTCCCTAAAAGAAGGAATTTTGACTGGAAAGCAGTATTGGCTCCTGCGTATGGGTTCTTGCTTCCCACTTATTGCCACAAATTTCAGACTTGCTTGGCCAGTCCTCTTACTGCTGCAGGCTGATTCTGTGTGCGAGCGTGTGTGTGTGTGATATCCTAGGAGCTGATATAACACACACTGGCGCTCACAACTGACTGTCAAGAATGTAAGGGACAAAACAGTTAATTTATCATCTACTCTACCTCTAGAACAGAGCTATCAGCACTGCTGACTAGAACTTTTATATTTCAGGCTCATCTCCACCTATTTTATACACCAGACCAATTTCAGAGGCACCCAAATCTAGCAAACTGTTTACTGTAACTTTTCAACTAAACTAACAAACATTTCTAAAATATAGGAATAACAATATGGGTAAAGTATAGCTTCTGGCTCCAGAATATATTTCAAGAAAAGTGTTATTTTTATTGGAAGAGAGTTTGAGCTGACATTTTTAGAATAGACATTGAGCTCTGAATGTAAAAAAGGCTGTTATTTACGTAGGGGAAGCAAAAATTTGGTTATGTTGGAGAGGATGAATGACAGGGACAAGAAGGTAGCATGAAACAGGTGTTTGTATCCTGTTATGCCAAATGTCTGTGTCCCTTCAAAAGCCATATGTTGTAATATTAACGTCCATAATAACAGTATTAGGAGGTGGGACTTCTGATTGGGATATGGGTCTGGGGCCTTCATTGATAGGATTTATTACTTTTTTAGTTACTTTCTCATTGCTGCAACTCAATACCTGACATGCACAAATTAGGGGAGGAAAAGTTCATTTTAGCTCACAATTTCAGAAGGTCACAGTCCATTGCTGGGCAGCTAGCAACAGTGAAAACTCATAGCAGAGGTAGAAGTGGAGGCTTCTCCTTGCAAATAGAAAGTCAAGTCACTTCAAGGAAGGTAGAAAGTAGCATATGTCCTTCCTGATCCCGTCCCAGTGATCTGTCCCTTCGGGTCCAGCCTCAGCATTCCACCCCTGCCAGGTTGAAGCCCCTAATCCACCACATCTCTATAATCTAATCCACACACAACTGCAATCTACAATCTGCC
Organism: Ctenodactylus gundi; assembly: GCA_004027205.1. NCBI lineage: Eukaryota > Metazoa > Chordata > Mammalia > Rodentia > Ctenodactylidae > Ctenodactylus > Ctenodactylus gundi. The sequence goes on from PVKB01000532.1 coordinate 344,714, forward strand.
ACACACCTGTCATTTAATCCACCCCTCCAGACCAAGCTCTGAACTCCTAACAGGACATGGTTCCATATATAACCCATGACATCCAAATACATGAGAATTTTGGGGGACATTCCAGATCCAAACCACAATTACCACCACATGAAGACACCTAGGAGAACACCATCTGCGAACCACGGAAAGCGCTGTGAGTATTCACTAAACCACAGATCTGCGATTCTGGGCAAGAGCACTCAGATCTCCTTAGCGGGCTCGCGAGGGGGACTGATTAACATCTAGTTGCCCGGTACGCTGTCATTGTTTCTTTCTATCACATACTTAGGCATTTCCAGGGAGCTAAAGGTTTTACCTAATTGGCCCAGTGTTAAATTGTTAATAGGTCATTTTAAATTCCCCAAGGCAGCAGCCAAATATCAAATTAGCTAATTAGCAACAAAATATTTCAAATATTGTTAACATTCATAGCAGGTTGTCAGAAGGGTAAATCCTGTGTATCCTCAGCACACACATTTAGAGTCAACTTCTGTCCTCACAAGCTTAAAAAAATAAATATTTACAAGCCACTAACTGTATTAAAGATGTCCTTGCTCTGTGTGAGCTCCTGGAAACTGTTGTCCGTTATGGATTTCCAGTAAGTATTTATCAGAAGAAGCAACAAAAAGGTCTCCTCTTTTCTAATCACCATGGGTGAAACTCACTGGAATTTCCCAAATGAGCTTTCCCTTAACCTGGTTTCCTTCCCAGCTGGGTATACAGTGTTCTGTAGACCAGGTAATGTCTGATCATAAATACAGTACTAACTGTGATTCCTGGCAGTGTTATTTTTTGTGCCTGTTCAGTTCAATTCAACTAATATTTATGACCTAGGTGATAGTAACCCAGAGATGATTAATACAAGCTCCTGCACTCTTTGTGTTCAACATCTAAATAACAAAATGCCACTCAAGTGACAGGAGTATAACGGAGGCAGAGAATTGTGGGGAGATTGGTTAGCTCTCTCTGGGGTGAGTGGGAGGTCAGGGAAGGTTTCAGAGGCTTAGTGTTATAAAATGACAGAATTTGATTGTGATAAATTGGAAAGGTAAAAGTTAAGATGCATTTTAACTAGTCCTAAAAGGCTAGGCTTGGGATGTACAAGAAAACGAACTAAAGAATATTAATGAGCAACCAATTCTGCTAGCTAGCTCAATAACCATCATGAGAATCGGGAGAGGGGAGGACCGCTCAAAAAAAGAAGAAATGGACAAAATGCAACAGTTTTGGTTGATAATTAAGGATCTTCTTAAAACACGGTCTTGCAGACTCAGGTCTCAGTCCCGGTACAGCTAGCTGCCTTGAAAGTCAGCATTTTATAGATAAGAATACAGTTTTGTGTCTTGAAGAAAATAACACTTGTTTTTCACTCTCAGTACTAAGTCACTATTGTTGCATCTGGTACCCTTATTCCCAGTTGTTTCCTAGCATCTCCACCATAGAAGGTACCCAATTAATAATAAAAATATTCATAATAACAACAGAGCTCTCATTTATTAAGTGGGGCTTTCTATGTGTCAGGACTGCTCTCATGATAATTTTAAGAAATCTGACTAGATTTTTTAAAACCTCAAACTACAAAGCTCTTGGAAAACTTATGTTTACAGAATTCACGTCTCAGGTGCTAGTGAACACTCTCTATGGATGACTTTATCACCCACCGCGGCTTTAGCTACAATGTATATGCAAATAGTCTCTGAATGCATGTGCTCCAAGCAGAACTATTACAGGAACATCACTTTTATGAGCTCTGTTTTTCAAAGATTTATGGAACACCCAAATGATAAAAATAAATTCAGATAACCATAGAGACCTATATTCTGTAAGCTTTGCAAGGGGAATGCTGTTGGTCTTGTTAGATAGCATTGAGTTTTTGTTTAGGACACAGAAATAAAGCCATAAGCCATAAACATTTTAGTATTCCACTAGAGTCTTGGTTTTTTTCTCCATAAACAAAAAGTTAAATGACCTATACCATGTTGGAAACCTTGCAAATGAAGCACAAACATATCACAAGGATATGTAAACCATTTTCTGCTCTGACACTGACCTTGCAAAACAAAATAGCACTACTGAACGGCAAACGCAGGTGTGCTTAATAATGTAGTTGAGTGGCATACTTCAGGCCAACACCAATCTATTTACATACCGTGACCTCTTACAATCATTTTCTCTTAGCATTCTAGAACCAAAATCTGAAAACCAAATGTCCTAAAACTGTCAATAGCTCATACATTTCTCTAAATGTTTTACTTTAAAAAAACTCTTTCTGTATATTCCAAAATATGTGTTTATAGGGCCATTTGGTCTTTCTAAGGAACCTTTCTCCTGAAAGTTTCTAAAGCATTGCAAAGTTTTCATGGAGTGAAAGAATATTAATTAATAGGGTGCAGGGGAAAAAATCAGGGAAAAAAAAAGATGAAGGCAAAATGTGTAGACACTTGAACTCAGTTCCCACAACTGGACAATGATTGGGGTAGTATGTGCAGTTGGAGGGAGAGAGGATTCTTCACTATCGAGGTCAGTAGTGTCCTTAGTTTGGGCAATTTGCCTCCCTATGTCTTTCTCTCAAGACATAAAGTACAGCAAGAAAAAGAGAACTTTGCTTCTCTCTTTTATTTTTTTTCTTATCCAGTCTCTGACATAGTTGGAAAAGAAATAAATTTAAAACACATTTATGTAAAATATCAAAAGAAACTATGACAAAAAAAAAAACCCCATTGATCCACAAACCCAAAACTAAGTTCTTGGAAGGTGTCGACTTCACTAAAAATTTGTTAACACTGGCATTTGCTGGAGCATTCGTGTTAAAGCTAAAAGCATGCAAACAAAACCACACATAACTAGGATGCTATCATTAAAGAGGTTTTGGAGACAATTTGATCATAGCTCCTCTTTTGAACTTTTACAATTTTTATCCTAGTGTCACCAAAAATTATATGTCCATGTACCTTTCTACAACATAAATACGTTTCTTCCCCAGAAAATCCATTAAATATTAGGGAAGTACTGTGTTATAGAGCATCTTAAAAAGCATTTTTAAGTCTATCTATGATTACAAATGTAGTTGATTTGAATAATCCATGAAAGTCCATTCTGAGCCCCTATTATACTGCCTGAAATGTTACCAGCTTTCAGAGGCTGTTAAGCTCCTGAGGTATTTATTAACAAATAAATATCTCAGGAAACAAACATTGAAAGCTAAGAGGTACCAAGACTGTAGGGCAGCCAATTAGTGGATGGGCCTAAGTAGGCTCTTGGCTGCTTCCGCTACCCATTTCAAAGAGCAGGGGGGGAGGGGGGGGAGCGTGCATTCTGGCCCTCTCAGTGCATTCAACCAGACTTTCCAAACTGGTAATTCTTCATAGTAAGTTTTGCCCATGTGTCATTTCCACTACCAACGAAGCCAGATTTTTGTCACTCCACATCCATCTCATCCAGATTGCTTTTCAGATTTATTCATCACGCATACACCTACCAAAACAGCTCTTCCCAAATATCACCCTTATCCTCTATAAAGAATCAGGGATTCTCCATCGTCCAACAACTCATTACCTTCACTCCAGCACTCAAGATGCTTCAAAAGCAATATCCTGCAGGCTTTATTTTTCATTGCTCTCAATTTTCTTCACTGAAGATAGCTTCTTAAGTCTGCTTTCTGAATTTCAGATTTTTCCTGCTTTTATTTTCCCTCTACATTCCACTTTCTTTCTTACTTCGTAATTCGAATCTCATTCTTTTTTTCTCAGTCTGTTTCCCCTGAGAAAGCCTTTAGTGATTTCACCGAACATTCATCTCTCTCCTTCCTACACCAGACTTGAAGGAGTTATTAAATGCATTTAGCACGTGATTGTGTAATTTTATTTTTTTCTCTGTTACAATTGTGTATGTTTTATTTCTAGCTCATCATCCCTTGCTTCTAAATATAAACCTCTTAAGAGAACAAACTTTGGCATAATCTTAATTTGTATTCTCTACCACATTAATCACGCACTGGAAACACAAGAAATACTTCCTCAATTACTAACTAAAATGAAACTAAAATGATAATTATAACTGGATGTCATGTAATTACTGAGGAAAGTCAAAGAAGATTTCAATGCTTTGCTTGCATTAATTTTAAGAAATTCTTTACTATGAGCATAATTATAACTTTATACTACATCTCAGATCTTCCATCATTTCAGACTTTCTTCCAAATAAACTCAAAGGCATCTCTTCTTTTAAGAAGGAATAAAAGTGAAGAAATAAGCATGACTGTTAGGTGTTACATCTCCCAAGTCCAGGAACATGCTCGGCAGATTCTAACAACCCCGAGTGACCCCTTGATATTTAGGTCTTCGTATAATCTATATTGAAAGAATAGATGGCTAGTACTAAGAAATTACATAATAACTTTATTTACAATCTTAGCTTAAATATTAAAAAAGTAAAATTTTAAATAGGCTGAGAATTTGTCGTGATTTAGTCTTGTTTTTTTGTTTTGTTTTGTTTTTTCCTCTTCGAAGTGCTGTGATCAAACTTAGGGCAAACACTCTACCAAGCCTCAGCTAACGTCTCTACCACTGAGCTACTTTCCGTAGTCCAATTTGGCCACTCTTTAAAGTTCTGCATCGGATGTCTCTGTTAAATTCAACACATGTAACACAACTGTGGGCATATCGTGATTAAGTATGAGAATTGTATTTGACATACATTAATTGGTAAACACTTACTAGTTAGATTCTTAATAGGAAAAAGGACTGAAGAGATTGAGAAACTAGTCAGGAAAGAATCGCAAAGAAAAGAACCTGACTTTTTACAAGTTTCTATCTCATTTCACTATGCAATTGGTTCTTTATACCATTTTTTTTTGTTTGTTTGTGTTTTCTTGCAATTCGAAAAGCCCAAGGAAATCCAGAATCTCTTAAGAATATGTGATTCATTTGGTGGTCTAGTGACCCCTAGACTTCTGCATTTCAAGAATGGGTGTACAGGGACTTAAAAAGCAGTATAGGTAATTTAATAAATAAATTGGTTATAGTGTCACAGACAGAAAACTTTATTTTACCAAGTTTAGAATATTAAAAATCATTTTGCTAATATTTCCTTAAACAAGGATCATTCAATCTCAAGAAACAAAGCCATAATTTCAGGGAAAGTAAAAATTTAAATATACCTTTTTAAGGAAAAAAATTACTACATTATTTGCTATTTTTTCAAAAAGTTTCTTTGTAGAACACTGGCTAGAGGAACATCTTGACAGCACAAGAACTAAGAAAATTTAACGAAAGATAATACATTTTGGAATAAAATGGATGGATGGATGGAGTGTGTGTGTGTGTGTGTGTGTGTGTGTGTGTGTGTGTGTGTTTCATAGGAGATTCCAAGGAAGTGCTGTCTTGTTTGGGAAAGTCACAGTGAAATTTTACTTCATAAAGTCTAGATATACAAGAGAAAATAGCAATAAGTAAGTTTACTGAAATATGTATCTTTCTTTCAATCTTGTTTCAAAGTACACAGTTAGACCTTTTAAAATGTAGTCATTTCCTAAACAACAAAACAAAAGCAGGAGGCATCATGATACCAAATATCAAATTATATTACACAGCAACAGTGATAAAAAAATAACATGGTATTAGCATAAAAACAGACAGGTGGACCAACAGAATAGAATTGAGGTTGCCAAACATCCCCAAGTACCTCATCTATTTGATCTTTGACAAAGGGGTCAAAAATTTCACTGAAATAAAGATGGCATCTTTAACAAATGGTGCTGGGAAAACTACTAAACTGCATGCAGAAGAATGAAACTAGATCCACAACTTTCACCATGTACCAAAATCAAATCAAAATAGATCAAAGACTTAGATATTAAAATGGAAACAACGAATTTGTTGGAAGATAAAGTAGGCAAAACCCTTGAAGACATAGGCATAGGCAAGAACTTTCTCAATAAAACACACACAGCATAAGAGATAACGCCAAGAACCAACTTACAGGGTTATGTGAAATTAAAAAGCTTCTGCACACCAAAGAAAACAATCGACAGAGTGAACAGAACACCTATGGAATGAGAAAAATACTCACTAGCTACTCCTCAGACAAAGGACTATTATCAAGAATATACAAAGAACTGAGAAAAAATAGACCATCCAAAATAAAGGACCCTATCATAACATGAGAATCTGAAATAAACAAACAGTTCTCAGAAGAAGAAATCTGTACGTGCAATAAGTACACGAGAAGAATGTTTGACAACTTCATCCACAAGAGAAATGCAAATTAACACAACACTGAGGTTCTAACTTCCTTGGAAGAAGCCCATATGATGAGTATAGGTGACAGAATAAAAAAGAGGAGGTGTATATACAAAATGGAGCATTATTCTGCTATTAAGTATGACGAATTTGAGTCATTTGTAAGAATATGGATAAAACTTGAGACCATTATGCTCAACAAAATGAATGAGACCCGATAAGTTAAATATATCATATGGTTTCTCTAATATGAGAAAATCAAGCCATAAAATAATGTAAGAGATATGGAAGAAAGTAAGAAGGTGGACTTTGTGGAGAGGGAAAGAGAAAGTGGAAGGTGGGGGTGGGGGTGAGAGAATGGGAAGGGGAAAGAGATGTGATATGTAAATAAATTTCCAAATTAAAAAAATAAGCAAAACCCTCTAAACAGCAAACCATGCAGCAACCCGCCGAATAAACACATCCACAAATAAAACTCAAAAAATTAAATGTAGTGATTGTCAAGTTCAAACAGTTTAATCAAATTCTTCCCCATTCCTTCCTAGGCCAAAAATGTTAGTAACAGATGATGACCCAGTTGTCTCTTCTTCCAAGAATAGGTGTTACTGGGACCTAGAGGTGCATTCTGCAGACCGGGATCTCTAGGCAATGGTCCCTTGGATCAAGCGTGGGACCTCCCAGAAATAGCCAGCCTCTAGAGGTCTCCAAACTGAAGCTTAAAATGTTCAGTGAAGGCAGTGATAGCACCTTCACATTTTACATCCCTCCCTAATGAGCAAAATTAGATTCTCACAAGATCTGCAAGTCCCCAAAGACCCATCGACTCTGCTGAACTCTGACAGCAGAGACGCAGCACGGCCGGGTAAGGAGCTCAGCATTTGAGCTCCACTCATATCGGCGAACGGGCAGCTGGCTCAGCCACCAATGTTTACATTACTTTGAAACAGATCATGGAACATAATTGGAAGTAGCTCATCCATCCCACGGACTGAGTTTTTGTATTTCTTTGGAGGTGACCTCTCGTGGTGTCTGTGCACTCCTTCAGAAACTTCAGGAGCTGTAGCTGAAGGAGGCAGGCAGCATCTGTTGCAGAAAAGAGCAGTCCCTGAGACAAATGTCAAGGCTAGCATTAAGCTGATTGGCACACATTAAAATGCAACATAATAGCGTATTTGTTGTAGTGGCCCTCTCCTGCAGTTGGCTCATGAGGAATAATGATGGCTTACTGAAGGCAAGCAGGGACCCAGCCGCTTGATAACATTGTTGAGCTGATGGTTTGAAGTGGCCCTACCGGTGCCTGCATTTGGCTGGAAACAGCGGCCCTTCACTCATTCAGGCAGGGCGCTGAAAACAGACTCACAGCCACGCACAACAATGTCCATTTTGAAAGGCTTAAATAAAGCTTTCTCTGCCATAATTTCCATTGTCATCCTTCTCCAACTGTTTATATAGCATAGCCACGAGTGGGACTGTAAACTAGCATGACGTTTGGAGCCTCGAACAACAAACACCAGGGCTGGGTTTTCCAGGGAGAGGATTACCAAGCTTCCTACAGAGGCGGTCACGCCATGGCACGCACAGCCAGCCACCTGCCTGATGAAAGCAGTCCTTTCCGGGGAAAAGAACATTGCCACGGAAATAATGAATTAATTTGGCATTTTCTTCGGTCTCGCTCAGCACGCGGTGTGCTTCCCTAAGCATGAAAACAGCACATCTGCACAGAAGCATTTCTAAAAATGATGTGCCTACTCATAGAAAAGATCAATTTGAATAGATTCAAACCCCAAGAGGGCAATTCAAGATGAAAACTTTTCCACCAACGTCAAGATAGATAGCCCAACTAGTTTGCAAGTCCAGCATGCACCATTATCTTTGTTCGGGTTTCAGCTCACGAGCCCTCTCTTTCCCTCTCTCGCCGTGTATACATGCACAGACACGTACATGCATTTGTAGCTCCTTGGGTACTGACAACAAAGTTCCTGCTAAGTCAGCAAAAAGACGTTTGCTGTGAAGGTAAGAGAGGAAAAAAGCTGGTTTCTAATATAGGAAATAGAGATATAAAGTTATTGGATGTGACTTCTGCCTGAGAGGACACATTTGGGTGACAGAAAGAAGAGTTGAAACAGAATTACAGTGGGGTGGGGATTACTGAAAGAGAGGAATGGTTTTGATTAAAATGCAAGTTGGTAGGTCCTGGGTTGAAGACGCTGGTTTAAGAGGTGAAAGGCCAGACCTGGTGTAGAGAAACCAAATGAAATCCGGTAGAGTTAGCGTATTGAGGGTCGGAAACTGCATTGAAACAAGGAAGTGATAATTATAAACAGCTAAAGAGAGGACAGAGATCCAGAGGTGAAAATGTGGTCCTGCTAAGGAGGCTGACCTCCCTGAAGCAAAATCAAGAGGACAAAACACACAATGCAGAAATGAAAGGGCACATTATATGAAGAACAGACCTGGCATCTGGGATTTTGTTCTTTCTTTCCTTTTTAGATCAAGTATTGTTGCCACTGAATTTTCCAGGGTGGGTTTTGTGTGGCATTTGCCACACAAATCTTAATGTTAGGGAAGAAAATCCCTTAAACCATACTCCAAGATCATCTGTATTTTTCATGCTAATGACTGCTGATGCCACAAACAGGATACTTATTACTGCCATCCTTTGTCTTTCAATAGATGCCTGGGACCAGTCTGTGTCAAGCAATTTTATCACTTAAAAACTTAGGAAGCATGCTCATTAGTATAATAGATGGAAGCCCAGGATTAACAAGCAAAGGCTTCCCAAACTGAGTGGCTGTTAGAATCACTTGGTCATTCTCCCTACCAAGCTGAATGCCAGGCAAAATAAATAAAATTTCCTCGTGGTCTGAAAAATCTTTCTTTTTTTTTAAGTTTCATTGTTGTCTGTTTTTGTGGGACTGGGGATTAAGCCAGAGCACTGACTCTGAGCTACATCTCCACCCGAGTTTTATTTTTCATTTTGAGAGAGGGCCTCGCTTAGTCATTAAGTTCTCCAGGCTGGCCTCAAATTTCATTTTCATTTTCCCAGACTGCTGAAAGAATAAACCTGTACCACCAACCCCTTTAGGGTAGTTAGTTAGTCAGTTAGTTAGTTTGTTTGTTCAAAAATCACCAGCATGGAGAAATTACACTGAAAATTTCCCATTGGCTTCAGTTAATTCCTGTCCTAGATGACATCTCAACCCCATCCGGTCTTCATTCCTTGCATGTTGGCCAGGACACCTAAGGAAGTTCTAAAATCGACATTATCGAGCCAGCACTAGTATATCCCCTCACCTGGCAGAGCCATTCTAAGTACTGAAGAGAACCAGAGATGGCCACTAAGAAGACCAGCTCTGTTGGTCAAGTTTGCGAAAGAAATTCTACCCTAGAAACAAACATGAACTTTTATGCCCTACCACCCAAACCATATACATATATATATATATATATATATATATATATATATATATATATATATCCTAAATATGGCTGCATTTATCATTATCATCTTTGGAGCAAAATGACAGAATTCCGTGGGCTAACAAGCAGAAATTTGAACACTATTGATGTTTTCTGCCCTTTTGGGGTTTTGCTCTGGCCTTCAAGATTCTCCCATAATGAGCAGTAACCTGCTAACATTCATGGGTTGCTCCGACCCCAATCTTTCTTATCGTGAGGGACTCAAACAAGAATGTCTTAGTCCTAGACGCATTATCCTTTATAGCCGTACTCAAGAACTGTATTAACTGTAGGTAGAAAGTAATTCCAAACATTCCTTAATTTTTTTCATATCAACCGAAGCCATAAAGGCTGACTGAGCTCTTTGCTAATCCAATCACACAAAAATTATACTCAATACATAACGTTTTCTATATACCTTTGTTACATGGTGCACAACAACACCTTTTTCTACAATAAAGTTTTATGTCTCCATTTTTTATTAGGGCAATTTTCTTAGTCTTAGTCTCTAGCTTTAAAACTAATGTCTCAGTTTTAAAACCTCATAAAGCTCCTTAACACAATTCCCTCCACACCACTCTCCTTATTTTTTAATTCTTATAATTCTCCTGAATTATTTCAGCATTTGTGTTTGTTACCTCTGTTTTTTAAAAAAAAGCTTGCAGCTGTTCCCTAGTGCCTACTGAATGAAGCTCAAGTTCCACAGGCTGCCTTTCAAAATATTACATAATCAAACCCCAACTTTCCTCTCTCATCTCTGACATAACTGATCTCTTACTGTCCCTGAGAAATGCCACCAATGGTCTCTCGATGCTTTTGTGTATGTGGAATTGCCTTCATAGTGACAGCTGTTTCTCCTCTTCGCTATGCCAGACTGGCTAGGCGAAGGAATTCCCTAGGCTTAATCTTCAGTCATGAATTCTTAGCCTCAAGACTGTACGTATTTAGGGCATTTACATGAGTAAGAGAGGTGTGCCTCTTGAAATTAAAAGACACTATTGTGTGTATCTGTTGCAGGCTGTAAAGTTGGTACCTGCAAAGAACCATGTTTCCTAATTCTCATGTCTTTGGGCAGATTTCTTCCCATGAATGTGAATTTAAAGGAATCAACTTGGTCAATTCTGGCCCAAGCCTTGGCATTTTGTGCTTTGAGGGAAACCAGCTACCATGCAAACATTCCAAGTACTCTAAGACCACCAGACTGTTAGAAAAATCCAGGCAGGCACACGTGGAGGCCCATGAGGAAGATATCTGAAGCTTTGGCCAAAAGCCAGAAGCCATTACTGAATGCCAGTCAACTGAGCAAGGCCATACTGAAATTTCCAGCTGTTCGTGTCCTAGATAAAACCGCATAAAGTAGGAAACCACCTGTAAACCCATCTAATCATGAGAAATGAAAAGAAAACACCAAAAATAAAAACTATCTAAAACCTATTATTTTGGATTTAGGTTTGGTAGTTTGCTTCAGAGTAAAAGATAGCAAAACAGAAGGTATGAATGTGAGTGATCCTGAGTACACATACGAGTATTTTTGAGAAAGCAACCAGGACCCTTATATTGTAAGGTGCCTGGTATCTTTATATGAGGAGGTCTCTGCAAAGTGTTTAATATAATATTTGCTTATGGTAAGCCCTCAGTAAGTATTAACTGTTATTATTATAGAGCCAACATTCCACTGTAGATATTTTAGTAAGAATTTATGGATAGCAAGTCATCACCAAGATTGAGAGAAGTAAAAATTATCAAATACAAACTGAGCATCAAATCTACTTGATGAGAAGGAAAACAGAATAAATAGACTTTAATGAGGAAACTCTATATAAAGTGGACAAAGTTTAAAAAGATACTGTTGAAAAGTGTGAAGTGACTTGAACAGACACTAAGATGCATTAAGAACCACACCTCCAGCCCTACCCTCTTACCCCCCACCAACCAAGTGCATAAGGTAGCTTACTTAATCCTGGATTGCCCTGAACCTATCATCTCAGAATAAAGGCATGTGGTCACTGAGGGATGAAAGAAAGATTGGTGGGTGACTGTGACAATCATTTTGAAAAGAAAAAGAAATAAGCTGTGTGAGTGCATACCCACTTCCCCACCTTCCCAGGGAAGCAGCTAATGAAATCATTATCCCTCAGTTATCAGGAATGGTAGTGGGTCTAGGAGATGGTGCAGATTCAAAGCAACCATCATGGGAAGTGGGAAAACTGCCAGTTTCGATACAGTGAGCAGACTGTATAGAGTCCCAATTGCAGCTGGATGATTTATAAGAATAAACTGTGGGTCTACTCATAGACATCTTGACAGGAGTCTTTTCTTAGTTTGCAAAAAGCACATGGACAATCACCGGTTTCTGGAGATACTGGACAGAAGCAGGTTGGCCAGTGCTATTATCAAAAGGACCTCGGATCTTGGTTCAAGAGCAGCCCATACCACTTGCCAACTGTGACCTTACCCAAAGATTTCCAACACCCATTGGCTTTTGAACTTGAGCAAATTAATTAGCTGTTCTGTGTCGTGGTCTTCTCACCTGTAAGAATGACTAACTTTGAGGGTCAAATGAAAGTCATATAGATAAAGTACTTAGCAAAATGTTACACATTACAATTATTTTTTCCTATCAACCAATGGTAGCAATGTCTCTTTAGTTTTGGAGTGTCAAATTCCATTCTTGGGAATGTATGATAAATTTTACAACTCTACATGTTTATGAAAGATTGTTCCACTGTAACTGAAATATACATCTTTATGGTACATGGGTATATAGAAATTTCCACAGATAACATCATCTAAAGCTACTGAAATCTGTCATTGAAAGTAAGGTCCTGCTTTTCTCATTTATGCTTGGGCTTCCAAGCCACACTGATCATTACAAAGTCAAATTCTATCACCAGCTTCTCTTCTCAGCCACTCCCTTTCTGATAGGAAAAAGTAATCACACACACACACACAAAAATGTGCACACACATACACCTTAAAGGATTTGTATAAGAAAATGCAAAATGTATACACACACACACACACACACACACACACACACACACACACAATTTTACCAACATATTTATAAGTGGTTAATTTTATGTCAGTTTTGACTGGGCCAAAAATATTCAGATATTTGGTTAAGTGTTATTCCGAATATTTCTGTTTGAGGGTATTATAGATGAGATTTATATTAGAAACAGTGGATTTTAAGTAAAGCTAATTGAGTGGGTCACATGTGGACGGGCCTCATGCAATCAGCTAAAAAACACAAATACAAAAAAGAAAAAAAAATGGCATGTCATCCAATAACAAGATCTCTGTCAACAGGCAGCTTCCTGAATTCATATGCAACATTGGTTCCTCTGGCATCTGCTAACATCTAGCCCATTCCATAGATTTAGAACTTACCAGAATGATGGCATAAGCCTATTTCTTAAAATCTGTGTGTGTGTGTGGGGGGGGGGGGGGGGACTAACACCCTATTGATTCTACTTCTCTAGGGGAACTCTGACTCATGCACTAGTTATTTCTGATATTCACATGATTGACCTACTCGATGGCCTAGAATAATTGATATTTATTTATTAAAGGCAGAGCATGTATCTATATATGGGTACTCTTGGTCCCCGAATTGTTTTTAGTTTTCTTTCTTCTTCTTTTTTTTAATTTTTTATTCTTTGACTGGGAATGCATGAAAATGTTTTTCGGGAAAGCATTTGGAGATGAAGAAAGGTATTAAATCAAACTCGAGGCTCTTTGCGTTGTGAAGTTTAATCTTCTGTGGTAGTACCATTTTGCCTATCACATCGTGAAACATCACCTACAAAACAACAGCCTGAGACTTTTGTAATATCTACGTTTTGCCCCAGGCTTTTATGAGCATAGCAGAATCTGCTGTCTCAAAGATAATATTCTTTGTACATCACCCATGTCCCAGGGCCTTTGGGTTCCATGAGGCCTAGTATTTCTCCCTGATTTCTTGCGAGGTAGTCCCCTGCATTACTTGCTAGAAAGAGTCTGTCATACATATTCAAGGAACATTTGCCTGGAAGCCAAGTGCACTGCACAGCAAGCTAGAGTGTTTCCTCTCTATTCCTCTTGTTCTTTTCCAAATAATAATGACTTCCTGTCTACTCTTTAAATGAATATTCTAGATCCATGGAACATTAAAAAAAATCACTAAAAAGCAACCTTATTACTCATCTAATTCTAATTTTACATTTCACCTGGGATTAATGACAAACTTCTTTCTCACTGCGTTTGTGGGCATTTTTCACTTTCTGAAGTCCCTCTCGGTCTAGTTACTGTCAGTTTTCTTGGGGAAGTTTGACTCTGCTGTTTGCACTTCTCTTCTCTTTCCTTTTCTCGAACTTCCTCTCTCCTGGGCTACAGAAAATGTTCCACTGTTTCTATCTCAGCTTTTCCCTCTGAAACTCTTTTATCTTTGGTGTAAAAACATGACCTTTTAATTTATTCTTTCTTTCCCAAGATATGTATTATTTTTATTCCACACCTCTAAAACAAGTTTCTTACTGTTATCTTCATAAAATTTTTTTCTTAGTAGTTGAGAGAACTAGAAAAATTAAACTGAACTGTGAAGGTTTCGGCGGTTCATTACCATTCCTTAATCTAATTAGTCATAGGCAATGTAAATATCAAGTAATATGCCACATTTCAGGTTGTAGCACCTCCAGATCTTAATGTCTCTGCCTTCAGTTTGCTCATCTGTAAAGAGAGTTTTATAACAATAATAATAAGTGCCCCAGAGGACTGGAGCTAGGATTACATAAGATTAGAATATTAAAGCATGTTATAAACTACGAAAGCGATAATACGAAGGCTAGTATCCAGTCATCCAGGTGTGGACTCACCGAGAGACTTCCTGTGGATTAAAAATTAAATTAAAAACTCTGCCATAACAAGTAAATAAAGAAACTAAACAGCACACAATTACCAAACTTAGTCTCAATTGTGCTACAGTCTTTCTGTCACCTAGAAAGTAATTAGTACTACATAATTACATACTTCCTGCCCAGTAAACATACAAGTCCCAGAGGAATAAATGATTTGTATCATGAATCACTGGCCACCGCTTACTAGTAATTATCATATAAATGAGGTGCTTCACGTTGACCTCTGATTCCCTAGTCTTTCTCTGAGACAGCAAAGATGCACCAGTTGTGCAAAAACTGGATAAAAATTAAATTACTTTTCTATCCTCAGCCTTCTGGATATTCTTTGTTTGAGGTAGAAAAAAAGGAGAGGAGAAACAAAAAAATTAAACCTATCAAGACAATAAAACACTAAGACATTCATACATGGTGGTGTGCTTAGAAATGGCTCTCAAAAACCCAAAAAATAATTCAGGATATTTTTGCAATAAAGCACCAAAGCAACCCATTCTCTGTAACTAGTTAGAAGATTCTCTACTCAAGCTCTCTATGAGGAATGAACGAATCAAAGTCAAAAGAAGGCACCCAGCTCCGGTCCTGATTAGCTTATGTGCGTCTTGTCAGTCATTTGACTCTTCTCACCAGTAATTTCTTTGTACAAATAAACAATTAGATAGGGTGATCCTAGGATATCTTCTTGCCCTAACATTTTTGGCTTTGAATCTTGAAGACAGGTACAGTGGGATATAGCCTAAACATCTCTGCTGACATTGTTCTAGCATTAGGTGCACACTAAAATCTCCTGCAAAGCTCTGAAGAATACTGACACTGAGGTCTCACCCCTGAGGGGCTGAGGTAACTGGACTGGGCATAGCCTGGACCTCAAGGATTTTTAAAACCTCTCAGGGTGATTTTAAAGTGTAACCAAGAACAAGAAGCACTTATTAATTACCATATACAGTTTGTTGGCTGTGAATAATTCCTCTTTTTTTGTTTCTTCCTCACTCATAGAAACTAAATTATTCCTCATTGAAATTAAGCCTACTCCACCCGAGTGTGGAAACCCAAGATGTTGGCATTGTGGGCAATGGCGAACACTGGCGGGCAGGAGTGGCATGTCACAAGATCTTCATTTTTTTCTCCCTTCCTCCCTGGCACTGTAAGACCTCTAGTACCGGCACAAACTTTTATTGCTTAGCAGATATTGAGAGATCATGAAAAGAACCTAAATAAATGTTTTGAGTAAAAATTTCCACACAATTCTATTAACTCAGTGAAAGTACAATGAGGGCAGAGAACTCACTGCTATCATTTCTCCTGTACTTAAAACCAAGGTTTATTCAATAAAGAGAGAAATTGATTCTCCTATGAAGCATTGGTTTCTACTCTTTCATGTGCACACACACATGCACACACGCACACACACCCACACACTACCATCTCCTCACCAATTCCTCTTCTCACCAACGTAAAGGATACTTCACGGGCCACATCTCTTTATTACCCTCTGACATATTAGCACTGCGCTCAATTCGGCAGCATATCTGCTAACATATTAGCACTATTATCACTAGAGACACTATTGCACAGACTAGGTCATATAAGTACTGTCATGTAGAAAGTCTCAATAAAGTACTAAGTATGTGAAGAAAAAGAGCGTAGCCCTTGTCAACTTGTAACTGAGGAATTTCAGAATAGCTTTTAGGTGTGTGTCGGTTACTTGAGGACTAGGAAGTGGGGGTGGGGTCCCTGGGGTACATAACTGGCAACCTGAACTGAGAAGAGGAGGGAAGAAGATACGTAATTGCAGCTTCAAGAAAAAAAAAAAAAAGCTCTGGTTGGCTTCCCCTTGAATCCTACAGAGTTGTTTGCTCTTGGCTTGCTACTGACTTCTTCACTTTGCAGATCTCCATAGCAGATTTGCATCAGGTGTCTTTTTTTTTTTTTTTCACAACCATCCGTAGGGCTTGTACTGGCCGTCCTGCACTCCCGGATGGTGTCTTTCTGACACAAGGTCGAGTGGCTATGGACCCTTCAGCTCTCCTATGTGCATACAACCTACTCAGCCTATCTCTCTCGAGACTTGTAAGCCTTCCAAATAAATTCTCTTTATCTCTATAAATTTTACTAACTCTGCCTCTCTTAAATAAAGTCCAACAGCATGGAGGCTTTTGCAGGCAAATGGAAGAAACTTGAGAACATCATGCTTAGTGAAGTGAGTCAGAAGCAGAAGGTGAAATATGGTCTCTCTGATATGAGAGTCCCAGATCACAACTCTTATGGAACATAAAACAAAAAACAGAGTGAAACAGGGGGTAGGGTGGGGGAGGAAGGAGGGAGGGTAGGGGAAGGGACAGAAGGAGAGTGGGAAAGCCCTTGTCACCTTGACAAGATACGTATGTGCACAAAATGCTCAACTCCAATGTAAACCTTAAATTTTGCACGTATACATATCAATAAAATGGGGGAAAAATGAAAAATAAAACCCTAACCAATACACGGAGTAACACATGAATTGAAAACATGATAAAAGAAATACCAAGTGATTAAATTGGGGAAAACATACCTAAAAACCTGACTTGTGGGTGTGAAAAGCCACCTGATGGTGGGTTTTGCAGCCCCTAGTGAGAGCCTCCAGCCAACTACAGAAGTGCTCCCAAATCAATGAAAAGATGAAAGCAAAAGTTTTTATCACACTGAGGCTTCACCAGGGGAATCTCTGTGTACAGTGTTTGCCAGCGCAGGCCTTGATTTCAGTGATCATTATGTGGCAGATGAACCAGGCCAGAAATAGAAGAGAAGAACAATATTCTATCAGCCAATGTTCCTGGTCAATCAGAATAATTCATGCGTTTTCTCTTTCAAGAGGAGAAAGTTGAATGGAGTATGGTTAAAGCCTGAAG
This sequence comes from Ctenodactylus gundi, assembly GCA_004027205.1. Lineage (NCBI taxonomy): Eukaryota > Metazoa > Chordata > Mammalia > Rodentia > Ctenodactylidae > Ctenodactylus > Ctenodactylus gundi. The sequence continues at coordinate 362,222 of PVKB01000532.1, forward strand.
TTATTAGTGAACAGGGGGGAAAAAAAGACAAATTGCAAATATTCTAGTCTTTCGATCCATCAGATTCAATATAGTAAGTGTCCACTTCATCATTTTGCCTGTGCAGTCAAATACTCACACAGGAGTTTGACCAGTCAGCTGCCCCTCTGATTAGAGAACAAGTCAGACAGTCGTCAGCATTTGTTCCAAGTCCTCGCTGATGACTTGAGGACAGGAAGTTTTACTTAACAGGGGGTAAGATTGTTCAACCGTCTGGCATTCCACTTCAAGTGACTTTATAAAACGTTTCAGCACAAAATAGTTTTTATCCTGACTAATCATATCTGAAAATTACAGAGTGAATAATCTTTCATGATTATGAAAACCTCAAGGGGGCTTGTTTTAATTCTGTTCTCTGTATGCTCACTCCTAACCCTCTACCTCCCACCTCATTCATTTTTCCAGAATGAAGGGAAGAAAACATTCTGGGTAAATCACATGGCCTGGCAGAAGCGAACGTCTTGAAAGATTGGGTAAATGGTCAATGCTCTTCCCATAGAGGCCATGTTTACCGGAAGTCAAGGAAGAAGTGCAGTGAAAGGAGGATAAAAGCCCTCCCCGGGGAGGCAGAGGCCATTCATTCACCTTGAGGAGGACCATGTGTTTGTTAAGCCCACCAGGGAAACATCAAACTTGAACAGCAATTTTCTAAATGCTGGTAATTTCCTCAATGAATCATGCCCCAAAGCCGTTGTGAGGATAATTATGTGTAATTTCAGAGGTAGGAACAAAGCCTAGGAGACCAGAAATGACTTGCCCACAGTCGCACAACCAACCTTAGAGATTTATATACCTCCTTCTTATGCCATTAGATTTCATTCCACGGGGGGGGGGGGGGGGGGGAATGCAGAATGAGCGCACATGGCCCCTGTCACCACCATCCTGGTGAGCTCTGGGATTTTACACAGGAAACTGGTACATGTGGTCATGTTTTCTTTCCACCCTTTGCATACTGACCATTAGTTATTCACAAACACTGAAAAACTGAGAGATACAGCACCTTTTAGCTTCTCAGAACGAGGCACTAAGCTAATGGGAAAAAAATCAATAAATATATAGATTTTAAAATATCTATCAGAAAGGTTTCCTTTTTTGGTATTCTTTTTGTTTTTTAATAGTATATACATTAAAAGGCAGGGGCCAACATTATACTGGTAGTAACTTTTTGATTTGTTTGTGGGATAGGGTAAGATTTTTTCAACTGCCTCTTTCTTGTGTTCTTAAGATCCCTTTGAAGATAATGAGAATATTGAAAGAGGATCTTGTTCTCTTTTTCCATAAATATGAGAAAAAGAACTGTATAAGAAAAGGTGGGTAGGCCCGAGAATTACAAAATCCTGAGTTCTAGCCTCAGAATACATCCTTTCATAATCTGGCATTACATTTCTTTATCTCTTTAAAACAAGGGGCAGGATGCACACCCCACAAGGCTACTGAGCACATTAGAAAATATGTTTGCCCATGCAACATCTTACTCACAGCACTTTCCTCACTCATGAGCAGTCTCAAAAATTTTCATCAGTATAAATCAATGGAGACCCGATTGATTTAACTTTCATGAAGTTGTTAGAAAATGTAGCCAAATGTACTAGAAAAGAGTTGTGAACAAGAATGTCAAACTAGGAAAGAATCAGAGGGTGGCTGGGAACAAAGACAGCAAACTAGCATCATCCTCGCCCTGCCACTCACACTAAACTTTTGTCAGGTTCTTCACGAGGTCATGTTTTAATCTGTGAAAGTCAGTAAAAACAGTAGCTGCTATTCTGACTTCACACATTTGGTGGGGCAAAAAAAAAAAAAAATGATGTGCTTAGTAAGTGATAAAAGTATGAAGTGTAATTCTTAACCATGATATAACAGCAAGAAAAGTGGGTAATTTTGTTTCGTCTTTTCTCAACTTTTATGTATATCAAATTTGTTTCTTCACATAAAAAGTTTCTACGGGTATTGTCTTGAGAAAGACTATGATCTCTCTCTTAATTTTTATCTATAAAAGAAATCTGTATATATTAGAGTATGTATGTATATGCATACGTAAATATATACAAAGATATGTAAAGAGTATGAGAGGATGAAAATGTTGTTGAAAGGGAAATATTTAACATTTATTTTTTATTCATTTTTGTGTTGGTAGGGATCCAACCCATGGTTTTTGTATGCTAGCAAATTTAGTTCTACCACTAAAGTTTATTTTAGAATTTTTCTGCTTTTCCCACCCAAAGGTTAGCAATTACTCAAGAAATAGAAAATGAAAAGGCCCCTTAACAATCTTTATATCTGAGGAAAATCAATTACAAAACATTATCAGCAACGGCTAATGCTTAGCGAGCAGCTACCGTGCATCAGGCGTTGGTCTAAATTTTACTTCTTTTATTTCTCTCATCTTCAAGGATGATTTTTTGTTTTGGCATCTACAGTACTTCCATTTTATAGGTGAAGAAACTCAGCCACAAAGAGGTGATGTACCTTTGGTTACAAAGCCAGTAAGAGGCCAGAATTTAAATTCAGGCTATCTGAAATTTTCTAGAACTTTCTCTCTTAACTGTAATAAACTTGAATTTATACT